>CM050327.1:80480509-80611073 GCA_027475135.1 Bactrocera correcta
TATGTTCAGTTCGTTAAAGAAGGTTTATTAACTTAAATATGTTAAACCAGTTATTTGAAGCATTTCGATATCGATAGCTATATGTGTATATAAAAGAAAATCGAATTTATATCTAAACATAAGATTACGGAATACTTCCAAATGTACTGTCGTTATGCCGCCAAGGCTTTATATCACCTTCATAACGTTAAAGAAGGCTAATTAACTTAAAAATGTTAAACTAATGATTTACAGCATCTCGATATCGATTGCTAAATGTGTATATACAAGAAAATCGACTTTATACCTAAATATAACCTAACGGAATTCTTCTACATGCACTGCCATTATGCCGCCATGGCTTTATGCACACTTCAGTTCGTTAAAGAAGGTTTATTAACTTAAATATGTTAAACTAATGAGTTGAAGCATCTCGATATCGATTGCTAACTGTGTATATACAAGAAAATCGACTTTATACCTAAATATAACCTAACGGAATTCTTCTACATGCACTGCCATTATGCCGCCATGGCTTTATTCACACTTTAGTTCGTTAAAGAAGGTTTATTAACTTAAATATGTTAAACTAATGAGTTGAAGCATCTCGATATCGATTGCTAAATATGTAAATACAAAAAAATATAAGAATACGGAAGTCTTCTTAATGCACTGCAGTTATACCGTTAAGGTTTTATGAAGCCGTCAGTGCGTTAAAGAAGGTTTACTAACCTAAATATGATAAACTAATGATTTGAAGCATTTCGTTATCAATTGCTAAATGTGTATATCAAGAAAATCGACTTTATGCCTAAATTTAAGATTACGGAATTCTTCTAAATGCACTGCTGTTATGCCGCCATTGCTTTATGCCAACTTCAGTTCGTTAAAGAACGTTTATGAACTTAAATATTTTAAACTAATGATTTGAAGCATTTCGATATCGATTGCTATATGTATATATACAAGAAAATCGACTTTATACCTAAATATAAGAATACGGAATTCTTCTACATACACTGCCGTTATGCCGCCATGGCTTAATGTTAACATCAGTGCGTTAAAGAAGCTTTATTAACTTAAATATATTAAACTAATGATTTGAAGCATTTCGATATAGATTGCTAAATGAGTATATACAAGAAAGTCGACTTTATACCTAAATATAAGATTACGGAATTCATCGAAATACCCCCCTTTATGCCGTTATGGCTTTATATCACCTTCGTTACGTTAAAGAAGGTTAATTAACTTAAATATGTTAAACCAGTTATTTGAAGCATTTCGATATCGATTGCCTAATACGTATATACAACAAAATCGACTTTATAAAATTAAGACCGGAATTTTTAAAACGCTTTTGCCCATTCTTTTTTGCCCCTTATTGAAAGAAGGGTTTTTTTAATTAAAAAAATTTTAAAAATATTTAAATTTGAACGTTTCTTATGCAAAATTCAAAAAAATCGACTTTATACCAAAAATTTTTCGGAATTTTCTCAAACTGGTTTTGCCGCCATCTTAATTAACTACGTGCAAAAAATTTGCTTTAAAAATTTTTAAACCAAAGATTTGGCATTTCGTTTATTCTTGAGATAAAAGGTCGATTTTCTAAATATAAAATTCGGAATTCATGTACCCCCTTTTGCCATGGTTTTTTTAAAATTCATTCTTAAAAAGTTTTTAACTTAAATATTTAAAAATAAGTTTAAGATTTTGATTCGATTCAAAGGTAAAACAAAAAGTCATTTATACAAATTTAAAGTTCGGTTCTCTCACCCCAGCCTTTGGGTTTTATAAATTCAACCAAAGAAATTTTTAAAAAATTTTTAAAAAGATTTGAACTTTCACATTCTAAATGGTTTAAAAAAATCCTTTTTTTCTTAAAAAGATTACGGTTCACCAAATCTCCCCTTACCCCTTATGGTTTTAAAACATTCGAAAGAAGTTTATTTAAAATTAAAAAAACAATATTTGAAGCATTCGATTCGTTGTAAAAGGAATTTAAAAAAAATCGATTTAACCTAATTTGTACGGGAATTCCTAAATACTCCGTTTGCCGATGGTTTTTTAAATTTTAGTACGTTTTAAAAAAGGTTATTATTAAAATGTTAAACTAATGATTTGAACATTCGATACGATTGCTAAATGTAATTACAAAAATCATTTTTCCTAAATAAAGTACGGAATTCCAAATACTGCCGTTATGCCGATGGGTTTATGAAATTCAGTGTAAAGAAGGTTAAAAACCAAATATTTTAAACCAATATTTGAAACATTTCGATATCGATTGCTAATGTATATACAAAAAAATCGATTTATACCTAAATAAAATTCGGAATTCCAAATAAATGCCGTTATGCCATGGCTTTATTAAAAACATGTTTAAAAAAGGTTTAAAATTTTTTAAATATTTAAAAAATTATTTGAAGATTTCGATATCGATTGCTAAAAGGTATATACAAAAATCGTTTATACTAAATATAAATTACGGAATTCTTAAATCACTCCTTATAGGGTTTATTAAATTCATTCTTAAAGAAGGTTTATTTTAAATATGTTAAATTAAAGATTTTAAGATTTCGATATCGATTGCTAAATGGTAAATTTCAAAAAAATCGCTTTATACCCAAATATAAGATTCGGAATTCTTCAAAAAAACTGCCGTTATAGGGTTTATTAAATTTTTGTGTTTAAAAAAGTTTATTAACTTAAATATTTAAACTTATTTGAAGCATTTGATTCGATTCAAATGGTATTACAAAAAATCGACTTTTACCCAAAAAAAGATTACGGGAAATTTTCAAATTAATCCCCTTAGCCCATGGCTTTATTAAATTCATTGTAAAGAAGTTAATTATTAAATATGTAAACAATTTTGAAGCATTTGATATCGATTGCAAATGTGTAAATTTCAAGAAAATCGATTTATACCTAAATAAAGATTACGGAATTCCCAATTATGCCCTTATGCCGATGGCTTTTTTAAATTCAACGTTAAAAAAGGTTTAAAAAATTAAAAATGTTAAACTAATGGTTTTAACATTCGATACGATTGCTAAATGGTAATAAAGAAAAACGACTTTATACCTAAATATAAGATTACGGAATTCTTCTAATGCACTGCCGTTATGCCGATGGCTTTAGAAATTCGTCGTTAAAGAAGGTTAATTTTCTTAAAAATGTTAAACTAATGATTTTAACATTTCGATATCGATTGCTAAATGTTATTAAAGAAAATCGATTTATACCTAAATAAAGTTACGGAATTTTTAAAAAACTGCCGTTATGCCGATGGTTTAGAACTTCTTTGTTTAAAAAAGGTTAAATTTAAATTTAAAAATGTTTAAAAAATATTTGAAGCATTTCATATCGATTGCTAATGGTATATAAAAAAGATTTATACCTAAATATAAATTACGGGTTTTTAAATGCACTCCGTTAGCCGCCATGGTTTTTTCAACTTCTTTTGTTAAAGAAGGTTTATTTTAAAAATGTTAAACTAATGATTTTAAATTTCATATGATTGCTAAATGGTATATAAAAAAGCTTTATACCCAAATATAAGATTACGGAATTCTTCAAAAACACTCCGTTATGCCCTTTTAAAATTCGTCGTTAAAGAAGGTTTAATTTAAATTAAAAATGTTAAACTAAAGATTTTAACATTTCGATATGATTGCTAAATTGATTAAAAAAATCGACTTTTACCTAAATATAAGATTACGGAATTTTTAAATACTGCCGTTATGCCCCCATGGTTTAGAACTTCTTTGTTTAAAAAAGTTAAATTTAAATTAAATATGTTTAAAAAATATTTGAAGCATTTGATATCGATTGCAAAATTGTATATAAAAAAGACTTTATACCTAAATATAAGATTACGGAATTTTTTAATGATCCCTTATGCCGCCATGGTTTTAACAAAAATTCTTTTGTTAAAGAAGGTTTATTTTAAATATGTTAAACAATGGTTTAACATTTCGATATCGATTGCTAAATGTGTAATACAAAAAAACTTTATACCTAAATATAAGATTACGGAATTCTTCTAATGCACTCCGTTATGCCGCATGGGTAAGCAAAATTCTCGTTAAAGAAGGTTTAATTTAAATTAAAAATGTTAAACAATGATTTAACCCTTCGATATCGATTGCTAAATGTGTATATAAAGAAAATCGACTTTATACCTAAATATAAGATTACGGAATTCTTTAAAAGCACTGCCGTTATGCCGCCATGGGTTTACGCCAACTTCTGTTCGTTAAAGAAGATTAATTAACTTAAATATGTTAAACTAATGATTTGAAGCATTTCGATATCGATTGCTAAATGTGTATATAAAAAAATCGACTTTTACTAAAAATAAGATTACGGAATTTTTTAAATGCACTGCCTTATCCGATGGCTTTATGTAAACTTCAGTAAGATAAAGAAGGTTAGTTAACTTAAATATGTTAAACTAATGATTTGAAGCATTTCGATATCGATTGCTAAATGTGTATATGCAAGAAAATCGAATTTATAAATTAATATAAGATAACGGAATTCTTCTACATGCACTGCCGTTATGCCGTTATGGATTTATGTTCAGTTCGTTAAAGAAGGTTTATTAACTTAAATATGTTAAACCAGTTATTTGAAGCATTTCGATATCGATAGCTATATGTGTATATAAAAGAAAATCGAATTTATATCTAAACATAAGATTACGGAATACTTCCAAATGTACTGTCGTTATGCCGCCAAGGCTTTATATCACCTTCATAACGTTAAAGAAGGCTAATTAACTTAAAAATGTTAAACTAATGATTTACAGCATCTCGATATCGATTGCTAAATGTGTATATACAAGAAAATCGACTTTATACCTAAATATAACCTAACGGAATTCTTCTACATGCACTGCCATTATGCCGCCATGGCTTTATGCACACTTCAGTTCGTTAAAGAAGGTTTATTAACTTAAATATGTTAAACTAATGAGTTGAAGCATCTCGATATCGATTGCTAATGTGTATATACAAGAAAATCGACTTTATACCTAAATATAACCTAACGGAATTCTTCTACATGCACTGCCATTATGCCGCCATGGCTTTATTCACACTTCAGTTCGTTAAAGAAGGTTTATTAACTTAAATATGTTAAACTAATGAGTTGAAGCATCTCGATATCGATTGCTAAATATGTAAATACAAAAAAATATAAGAATTTCGGAAGTTTTTCTAAATGCACTGCAGTTATACCGTTAAGGCTTTTTTGAACCCTTTAGTGCGTTAAAGAAGGTTTACTAACCTTTAAAAATGATAAACTAATGATTTGAAGCATTTCGTTATCAATTGCTAAATGTGTATATACAAGAAAATCGACTTTATGCCTAAATATTTAAAATTACGGAATTCTTCTAAATGCACTGCTGTTATGCCGCCATTGCTTTATGCCAACTTCAGTTCGTTAAAGAACGTTTATGAACTTAAATATTTTAAACTAATGATTTGAAGCATTTCGATATCGATTGCTATATGTATATATACAAGAAAATCGACTTTATACCTAAATATAAGAATTTCGGAATTCTTCTACATACACTGCCGTTATGCCGCCATGGCTTAATGTTAACATTTAGTGCGTTAAAGAAGCTTTATTAACTTAAATATATTAAACTAATGATTTGAAGCATTTCGATATAGATTGCTAAATGAGTATATACAAGAAAGTCGACTTTATACCTAAATATAAGATTACGGAATTCATCGAAATACACGCCTTATGCCGTTATGGCTTTATATCACCTTCGTTACGTTAAAGAAGGTTAATTAACTTAAATATGTTAAACCAGTTATTTGAAGCATTTCGATATCGATTGCCTAATACGTATATACAACAAAATCGACTTTATACCTAAATATAAGATCACGGAATTCTTCTAAATGCACTGCTGTTATGCCGCCATGGCTTTATGCCAACTTCAGTTCGCTAAAGAAGTTTATGAACTTAAATATTTTAAACCAATGATTTGAAGCATTTCGATATCGATTGCTAAATGATATATACAAAAAAATCGACTTTATACCTAAATATAAGATTACGGAATTCTTCTACATACACTGCCGTTATGCCGCCATGGCTTAATGCTAACTACAGTGCGATTTAAAAAAGCTTTATTAACTTAAATATATTAAACCAATGATTTGAAGCATTTCGATATCGATTGCTAAATGAGTATATACAAGAAAATCGACTTTATACCTAAATATAAGATTACGGAATTCTTCTAAATACACTGCCGTTATGCCGCCATGGCTTTATATTACCTTCATTCGTTAAAGAAGGTTAATTAACTTAAATATGTTAAACTAATGATTTGAAGATTTTTGATATCGATTGCTAAATGTGTAAATACAAGAAAATCGACTTTATACCTAAATATAAGATTACGGAATTCATCGAAATACACTCCCGTTATGCCGTTATGGCTTTATATCACCTTCATTACGTTAAAGAAGCTTTTTAACTTAAATATATTAAACTAATGATTTGAAGCATTTCGATATCGATTGCTAAATGAGTATATACAAGAAAGTCGACTTTATACCTAAATAAAGATTACGGAATTCATCGAAATACACTCCCGTTATGCCGTTATGGCTTTATATAAATTTCAGTACGTAAAGAAGGTTAATTAACTTAAATATGTTAAACTAATGATTTGAAGCATTTCGATATCGATTGCTAAATGGTATTACAAGAAAATCGATTTTTTACCTAAATAAAAGATTACGGAATTCCTAAATAACTTCCGTTATGCCGTTATGGCTTTTTTAAATTTCAGTACGTTTAAAAAAGGTTTATTAACTTAAATATGTTAAACTAATGATTTGAAGCATTTCGATAACGATTGCTAAATGGTATATACAAGGGAAATCGACTTTATACCTAAATATAAGATTAAAGGAATTCTCAAATCACTGCCGTTATGCCGTTATGGCTTTATGTAAATTTTAGTACGTTAAAGAAGGTTAATTTAACTAAATATGTTAAACTAATGATTTGAAACATTTCGATATCGATTGCTAAATGGGATATTTCAAGAAAATCGATTTTTTACCTAAATAAAATTACGGAATTCCCCAAATAAATGCCGTTATGCCGTTATGGCTTTATGTAAACTTCAGTAAGATAAAGAAGGTTAATTAACCTAAATATGCTAAACCAGTTATTTGAAGCATTTCGATATCGATTGCTAAAAGCGTATATACAACAAAATCGATTTATACCTAAATATAAATTACGGAATTCTTCTAAATGCACTGCCGTTAGCTGCCATGGCTTTATATACCTTCATTACGTTAAAGAAGGTTTATTTTAAATATGTTAAACTAATGATTTGAAGAATTTCGATATCGATTGCTAAATGGTATATACAAAAAATTTGGCTTTATACTAAATATAAGATTACGGAATTCTTCAAAAAACACTGCCGTTATAGGGTTTATATAAATTTTAGTAAGTTAAAGAAGGTTTAAATTTAAATTAAATATGTTAAACTTATTTGAAGCATTTCGATATCGATTGCTAAATGTGTATTACAAAAAATCGACTTTTACCTTAATATAAGATTACGGAATTCTTCAAAATTACTGCCGTTATGCCCTTATGGCTTTATGTAAAATTCAGTAAGATAAAGAAGTTAATTAACTTAAATATGTTTAAAAAATTATTTGAAGCATTTTGATATCGATTGCAAAAAGTGTATATACAAGAAAATCGACTTTATACCTAAATATAAGATTACGGAATTCTTCCACATGATTTTCGTTATGCCGCCCTGGCTTTTTATCACCCTTTATTCGTTAAAGAAGGTAAATTTTTTTAAAAATGTTAAACTAATGGTTTTAACATTTCGATATCGATTGCTAAATGTGTAAATAAAGAAAATCGACTTTATACTAAATATAAGATTACGGAATTCTTCTAATGCACTGCCGTTATGCCGCATGGCTTAGCAAAATTCGTCGTTAAAGAAGGTTTTAATAACTTAATATGTTAAACTAATGATTGAACCCTTCGATATCGATTGCTAAATGTGTATATAAAGAAAATCGACTTTATACCTAAATATAAGATTACGGAATTTTTAATGCACTGCCGTTATGCCGCCATGGTTTAGCCAACTTCTTTCGTTAAAGAAGTTAAATTTAAATTAAATATGTTAAACTAATGATTTGAAGCATTTCATATCGATTGCTAAATGTGTTTTATAAAAAAGACTTTATACTAAATATAAGATTACGGAATTTTTTAAATGCACTCCGTTATGCCGCCAAAGTTTTTGCCAACTTCTTTTGTTAAAGAAGGTTTATTTAAATTAAAAATGTTAAACTAATGATTTTAACATTTCAAAATGATGCTAATGTGTATATAAAGACTTTATACCTAAATATAAGATTACGGAATTCTTCTAATGCACTCCGTTATGCCGCATGGCTTAGCAAAATTCGTCGTTAAAGAAGGTTTTAATAACTTAATATGTTAAACTAATGATTGAACCCTTCGATATTGATTGCTAAATTGATATAAAGAAAATCGACTTTTACCTAAATATAAGATTACGGAATTTTTAAATGCACTGCCGTTATGCCGCCATGGTTTAGCCAACTTCTTTCGTTAAAGAAGTTAAATTTAAATTAAATATGTTAAACTAATGATTTGAAGCATTTCGATATCGATTGCTAAAATTTTTTATATAAAAAAGACTTTATACTAAATATAAGATTACGGAATTTTTTAAATGCACTCCGTTATGCCGCCAAAGTTTTTAAGCCAACTTCTTTTGTTAAAGAAGGTTTATTAACTTAAATATGTTAAACAATGATTTAACATTTCGATATCGATGCTAATGTGTATATACAAGACTTTATACCTAAATATAAGATTACGGAATTCTTCTAATGCACTCCGTTATGCCGCATGGGTACGCAAAATTCTCGTTAAAGAAGGTTTATTAACTTAAATATGTTAAACCAATGATTTAACCCTTCGATATCGATTGCTAAATGTGTATATAAAGAAAATCGACTTTATACCTAAATATAAGATTACGGATTTTTTTAAATGCACTGCCGTTATGCCGCCAAAGCTTTACGCCAACTTCTGTTCGTTAAAGAAGATTAATTAACTTAAATATGTTAAACTAATGATTTGAAGCATTTCGATATCGATTGCTAAATGTGTATATAAAAAAATCGACTTTTACTAAAAATAAGATTACGGAATTCTTTTTTTAAAGCACTGCCTTATCCGATGGCTTTAGAACTTCGTTGTTTAAAAAAGTTAATTAACTTAAATATGTTAAACTAATGATTTGAAGCATTTCGATATCGATTGCTAAATGTGTATATCAAAAAATCGACTTTTTACCTTTAAAAAAGATTACGGAATTATCCAAATGCACTGCCTTTTTCCGTTATGGTTTATGTTTTAGTGTAAAAAGGTTATTAACTTAAATATGTTAAACAATATTTGAAGCATTTCGATATCGTTGCTAAATGTGTATATAAGAAAATCGATTTATAACCCAAAAAAGATTACGGAATTTTTCAATGACTGCCCTTATGCCGATGGTTTATTTCATTCGTTTAAAAAGGTTTTTTTTAAATTAAAATGTTAAACCATTATTTAAGCATTTCGATATCGGTGCTAATGGTATATAAAAGAAAATCGAATTTATACTAAAATAAATTACGGAATCTTCCAAATGACTGCTATGCCGCCATGGCTTTATTCACCTTCATTCGTAAAGAAGGTAAATTTAAATTAAAAATTTAAACTAATGATTTAAGCATTCGATATGATTGCTAAATGGGTATATACAAGAAAATCGACTTTATACCTAAATATAATAAAGGAATTCTTCAATGCACTGCCTTATCCGATGGCTTTATGAACTTCAGTTGATAAAAAGGTTTATTAACTTAAATATATTTAAAATAATATTTGAAGCATTTCGTATGTTGCTAAATGGTATATACAAGAAATCGACTTTATCCTAAATATAAGATTACGGAATTCTTCCAAATGCACTGTGTTATCCGATGGGTTTATGAAAATTCAGTGTAAAAAGGTTAAAAACTTAAATATTAAACTAATAAATTTTTAAACATTTCGTTTTCGGTTGCTAAATGTTATATACAAGAAAATCGACTTTATCCTAAATATAAGATTACGGAATTCTTCTAAAACACTGCGTTATGCCGCCATTGCTTTATGAACTTCAGTTCCTTAAAGAAGGTTTATAACTTAAATATTTAAACTAATGATTGAAGCATTTCGATATGATTGCTAATGATATATACAAGAAAATCGACTTTATACTAAATATAAGATTACGGAATTCTTTTTATACACTCCTTATGCCGATGGCTTTATTTAACTTCATCGTTAAAGAAGTTTATTAACTTAAATATTTAACAATATTTGAAGCATTTCGATATGATTGCTAAAAGGTATATACAAAAATCGACTTTATACCTAAATATAAGATTACGAAAAACCTAAATAAAGTTACGATGGCTTTATTACCCTTTATTCGTTAAAGAAGGTTAAATTTAAATTAAATATTTAAACCATTATTTGAAGCATTTCGATATCGATTGCTTAATGGTATATACAAAAAATCGACTTTATACCTAAATATAAGATTACGGAATTCTTTTAATACACTCCTTATGCCGATGGCTTTATCAACTTCATCGTTAAAGAAGCTTTATTAACTTAAATATATTAAACTAATGATTTGAAGCATTTCGATATCGATTGCTAAATGAGTATATACAAGAAAATCGACTTTATACCTAAATAGAGGATTACGGAATGCTTCTAAATGCACTGCCGTTATGTCGTTTTGGCTTTATGTAAACTTCAGTAAGATAAAGAAGATTAATTAACCTAAATATGCTAAACCAGTTATTTGAAGCTTTTCGATATCGATTGCTAAATGCGTATATACAAGAAAATCGACTTTATTCCCAAATATAAGATTACGGAATTCTTCTAAATGCACTGTCGTTATGCCGCCATGGCTTTATATTACCTTCAGTGCGTTAAAGAATTCTTCTAAATGCACTGCAGTTATACCGTTAAGGCTTTATGAAGACTTCTGTGCGTTAAAGAAGGTTTATTAACGTAAATATGTTAAACTAATGATTTGAAGCATGTCGATATCGATTGCTAAATGCGTATATACAAGGAAATCGACTTTATACCTAAATATAAGATAACGTAATTCTTCTAAATGCACTGCCGTTATGCTGTAATGGCTGTATATAAATTTCAGTACGTTAAAAAAGGTTAATTTACACAAATACGTTAAGCTAATGATTTGAGCATTTCGATATCGATTGCTAAATATATATGTACAAGAAAATCGATTTTATACCTAAATAAAAGCTTACGGAATTCACCCAAATATACTGCCGTTATGCCGTTATGGCTTTATGTAAACTTCAGTAAGATAAAGAAGGCTAATTAACTTAAATATGCCAAACCAGTTATTTGAAGCATTTCGATATCGATTGCTAAATGCGTATATACAACAAAATCGAATTTATACCTAAATATAAGATTACGGAATTCTTCTAAATGCACTGTCGTTAGGCCGCCATGGCTTATATCATTATTCATTACGTTAGCGAAGGTTAAATATTTTAAATATGTTAAACTAATGATTTGAAGATTTTCGATATCGATATCTTAATGCGTATATACAACAAATTCGGCTTTATATCTAAATATAAGATTACGGAATTCTTCGAAATACACTGCCGTTATGCCGTTATGGCTTTATATAAATTTCAGTACGTTAAAGAAGGTTTATTAACTTAAATATGTTAAACTTATGAGATGAAGCATTTCGATATCGATTGCTAAATGTGTATGTACAATAAAATCGACTTTATACCTAAATATAAGATTACGGAATTCTGCAACATATACTGCCGTTATGTCGTTATGGCTTTATGTAAACTTCAGTAAGATAAAGAAAGTTAATTAAGTTAAATATGCTAAACCAGTTATTTGAAGCATTTTGATATCGATTGCTAAATGTGTAAATACAAGAAAATCGAATATATACCTAAATATAAGATTACGGAATTCTTCTACATGCACTGTCGTTATGCCGCCATGGCTTTATATAACCTTCATTACGTTAAAGAAGGTTTATTAACTTAAATATGTTAAACTTATGAGATAAAGCATTTCGATATCGATTGCTAAATGTGTAAACACAAGAAAATCGACTTTATACCTAAATATAAAATTATAACATTACGGAATTCTTCTAAATGCACTGCCGTTATACCGTTAAGGCTTTATGTAGACATCAGTAAGCTAAAAAATGTTTATTAACTTAATATGTTAAACTAATGATTTGAAGCATTTCGATATCGATAGCTAAATGTGTATATACAAGAAAATCGACTTTATACCTAAATATAAGATTACGGAATTCTTCTACATGCACTGCCGTTATGCCGTCATGGCTATATGCAAACTTCAGATCGTTAAAGAAGGTTTAATAACTTCAATATGTTAAACTAATGAGTTGAACCATCTCGATATCGATTGCTAAATGTGTATATACAAGAAAATCGACTTTATACCTAAATATAAGATTACGGAATTCTTCTAAATGCACTGCCGTTATGCCGCCATGGCTTTACGCCAACTTCTGTTCGTTAAAGAAGATTAATTAACTTAAATATGTTAAACTAATGAATTGAAGCATTTCGATATCGATTGCTAAATGTGTATATATAAGAAAATCGACTTTATACATTAATATAAGACTAGGGAATTTTTATAAATGCACTGCCGTTATGCCGCCAATGTTTTAAGCCAACTTGCGTTCGTTAAAGGATGTTTATTAACTTAAATATGTTAAACTAATGATTTGAAGCATTTCGATATAGATAGCTATATGTGTATATACAAGAAAATCGACTTTATACCTAAATATAAGATTACGGAATTCTTCTACATGCACTGCCGTTATGCCGTCATGGCTATATGCAAACTTCAAATCGTTAAAGAAGGTTTATTAACTTAAATATGTTAAACCAATGAGTTTAACCATCTCGATATCGATTGCTAAATGTGTATATACAAGAAAATCGACTTTATACCTAAATATAAGATTACGGAATTCTTCTAAATGCACTGCCGTTATGCCGCCAATGCTTTACGCCAACTTCTGTTCGTTAAAGAAGATTAATTAACTTAAATATGTTAAACCAGTTATTTGAAGCATTTCGATATCGATAGCTATATGTGTATATAACAGAAAATCGAATTTATATCTAAACATAAGATTACGGAATACTTCCAAATGTACTGTCGTCATGCCGCCATGGCTTTATATCACCTTCATTACGTTAAAGAAGGCTAATTAACTTAAAAATGTTAAACTAATGATTTACAGCATCTCGATATCGATTGCTAAATGGGTATATACAAGAAAATCGACTTTATACCTAAATATAACCTAACGGAATTCTTCTACATGCACTGCCATTATGCCTGGCTTTATGCACACTTCAGTTCGATAAAGAAGGTTTATTAACTTAAATATATTAAACTAATGATTTGAAGCATTTCGATATAGATTGCTAAATGAGTATATACAAGAAAGTCGACTTTATATCTAAATATAAGATTACGGAATTCTTCCAAATGCACTGTCGTTATACCGTTATGGCTTTATGTAAACTTCAGTAAGATAAATAAGGTTAATTAACTTAAATATGATAAACTAATAATTTGAAGCATTTCGTTATCGGTTGCTAAATGTGTATATACAAGAAAATCGACTTTATGCCTAAATATAAGATTACGGAATTCTTCTAAATGCACTGCTGTTATGCCGCCATTGCTTTATGCAACTTCAGTTCGTTAAAGAAGGTTTATGAACTTAAATATCTTAAACTAATGATAAGAAGCATTTCGATATCGATTGCTATATGTATATATACAAGAAAATCGATTTATACCTAAATATAAGATTACGGAATTCTTCTTCATACACTGCCGTTATGCCGCCATGGCTTTATGTTAACTTCAGTGCGTTAAAGAAGCTTTATTAACTTAAATATATTAAACTAATGATTTGAAGCATTTCGATATAGATTGCTAAATGAGTATATACAAGAAAGTCGACTTTATACCAAAATATAAGATTACGAAATTCATCGAAATACACTCCCTTTATGCCGTTATGGCTTTATATCACCTTCATTACGTTAAAGAAGGTTAATTTAAATTAAATATGTTAAACCAGTTATTTGAAGCATTTCGATATCGATTGCTTAATGCGTATATACAACAAAATCGACTTTATACCTAAATATAAGATTACGGAATTCTTCTACATACACTGCCGTTATGCCGCCATGGCTTTATGCTAACTTCAGTGCGTTAAAGAAGCTTTATTAACTTAAATATATTAAACTAATGATTTGAAGCATTTCGATATCGATTGCTAAATGAGTATATACAAGAAAGTCGACTTTATACCTAAATATAAGATTTCGAAAATTTATCGAAATACACTCCCTTTATGCCGTTATGGCTTTATATCACCTTCATTACGTTAAAGAAGGTTAATAACTTAAATATGTTAAACCAGTTATTTGAAGCATTTCGATATCGATTGCTTAATGCGTATATACAACAAAATCGACTTTATACCTAAATATAAGATTACGGAATTCTTCTAAATGCACTGCTGTTATGCCGCCATTGCTTTATGCCAACTTCAGTTCGTTAAAGAAGGTTTATGAACTTAAATATCTGAAACTAATGATTTAAAGCATTTCGATATCGATTGCTATATGTATATATACAAGAAAATCGGCTTTATACCTAAATATAAGATTACGGAATTCTTCTTCATACACTGCCGTTATGCCGCCATGGCTTTATGTTAACTTCACTGCGTTAAAGAAGCTTTATTAACTTAAATATATTAAACTAATGATTTGAAGCATTCCGATATAGATTGCTAAATGAGTATATACAAGAAAGTCGACTTTATACCTAAATATAAGATTACGGAATTCATCGAAATACACTCCCTTTATGCCGTTATGGCTTTATATCACCTTCATTACGTTAAAGAAGGTTAATTAACTTAAATATGTTAAACCAGTTATTTGAAGCATTTCGATATCGATTGCTTAATGCGTATATACAACAAAATCGACTTTATACCTAAATATAAGATTACGGAATTCTTCTAAATGCACTGCTGTTATGCCGCCATTGCTTTATGCCAACTTCAGTTCGTTAAAGAAGGTGTATGAACTTAAATATTTTAAACCAACGATTTGAAGCATTTCGATATCGATTGCTTTATGTATATATACAAGAAAATCGACTTTATACCTAAATATAAGATTTCGGAATTCTTCTACATACACTGCCGTTATGCCGCCATGGCTTTATGCTAACTTCAGTGCGTTAAAGAAGCTTTATTAACTTAAATATATTAAACTAATGATTTGAAGCATTTCGATATCGATTGCTAAATGAGTATATACAACAAAATCGACTTTATACCTAAATATAAGATTACGGAATTCTTCTAAATGCACTGCAGTTATACCGTTAAGGCTTTATGAAGACTTTTGTGCGTTAAAGAAGGTTTATTAACGTAAATATGTTAAACTAATGATTTGAAGCATGTCGATATCGATTGCTAAATGCGTATATACAAGGAAATCGACTTTATACCTAAATATAAGATAACGTAATTCTTCTAAATGCACTGCCGTTATGCTGTAATGGCTGTATATAAATTTCAGTACGTTAAAGAAGGTTCATTTACTCAAATACGTTAAGCTAATGATTTGAGCATTTCGATATCGATTGCTAAATGTATATGTACAAGAAAATCGATTTTATACCTAAATAAAAGCTTACGGAATTCACCCAAATATACTGCCGTTATGCCGTTATGGCGTTATGTAAACTTCAGTAAGATAAAGAAGGTTAATTAACCTAAATATGCTAAACCAGTTAGTTGAAGCATTTCGATATCGATTGCTAAATGCGTATATACAACAAAATCGAATTTATACCTAAATATAAGATTACGGAATTCTTCTAAATGCACTGCCGTTATGCCGCCATGGCCTTAAGCCAACTTCCGTTCGTTAAAGAAGGTTAATTATTTTAAATATGTTAAACTTATGATTTGAAGAATTTCGATATCGATTGTTAAATGCGTATATACAACAAATTCGGCTTTATATCTAAATATAAGATTACGGAATTCTTCGAAATACACTGCCGTTATGACGTTATGGCTTTATATAAATTTCAGTACGTTAAAGAAGGTTTATTAACTTAAATATGTTAAACTTATGAGATGATTTCGATATCGATTGCTAAATGTGTATGTACAATAAAATCGACTTTATACCTAAATATAAGATTACGGAATTCTGCCACAAATACTGCCGTTATGTCGTTATGGCTTTATGTAAACTTCAGTAAGATAAAGAAAGTTAATTAACCTAAATATGCTAAACCAGTTATTTGAAGCATTTTTAAATCGATTGAAAAATGTGTATATACAAGAAAATCGACTTTATACCTAAATATAAGATTTCGGAATTCTTCCACATGTACTGTCGTTATGCCGCCATGGCTTTATATCACCTTCAATACGTTAAAGAAGGTAAATTATTTTAAATATGTTAAACTAATGGTTTGAAGCATTTCGATATCGATTGCTAAATGTGTAAATACAAGAAAATCGACTTTATACCTAAATATAAAATTATATTATTACGGAATTCTTCTAAATGCACTGCCGTTATACCGTTAAGGCTTTGTGTAGACTTCAGTAAGCTAAAAAATGTTTATTAACTTAATATGTTAAACTAATGATTTGAAGCATTTCAATATCGATAGCTAAATGTGTATATACAAGAAAACCGACTTTATACCTAAATATAAGATTACGGAATTCTTCTACATGCACTGCCGTTATGCCGCCATGGCTTTATGCTAACTTCAGTGCGTTAAAGAAGATTTATTAACTTAAATATATTAAACTAATGATTTGAAGCATTTCGATATCGATTGCTAAATGAGTATATACAAGAAAGTCGATTTTATACCTAAATATAAGATTACGGAATTCATCGAAATACACTCCCTTTATTTATATTATATTATTTTATATTATATTATTTCATTACGTTAAAGAAGGTTAATTAACTTAAATATGTTAAATTAATGATTTGAAGATTTTCGATATCGATTGCTAAATGTGTAAATACAAGAAAGTCGACTTTATACCTAAATATAAGATTACGGAATTCATCGAAATACACTCCCGTTATGCCGTTATGGCTTTATATCACCTTCATTACGTTAAAGAAGCTTTATTAACTTAAATATATTAAATTAATGATTTGAAGCATTTCGATGTCGATTGCTAAATGAGTATATACAAGAAAGTCGACTTTATATCTAAATACAAGATTACGGAATTCATCGAAATACACTCCCGTTACGCCGTTATGGCTTTATGTAAATTTCAGTTCGCTAAAGAAGGTTAATTTACTTAAATATGCTAAACTAATCTTTTGAAGCATTTCGATATCGATTGCTAAATGTGTATGTACAAGAAAATCGATTTTATACCTAAGTAAAAGATAACGGAATTCACCCAAATACATATACTGCCGTTATGCCGTTATGGCTTTATGTAAACTTCGGTAAGATAAAGAAGGTTAATTAACCTAAATATGCTAAACAAGTTATTTGAAGCTTTTCGATATCGATTGCTAAATGCGTATATACAAGAAAATCGACTTTATACCCAAATATAAGATTACGGAGTTCTTCTAAATGCACTGTCGTTAAGCCGCCATGGCTTTATATTACCTTCATTACGTTAAAGAAGGTTAATTAACTTAAATATGTTAAACTAATGATTTGAAGCTTTTCGATATCGATTGCTAAATGTGTAAATACAAGAAAATCGACTATATACCTAAATATAAGATTACGAAATTCTTCTAAATGCACTGTCGTTATGCTGCCATGGCTTTATATCACCTTCATTACGTTAAAGAAGGTTAATTTACTTTAATATGTTAAACTAATGATTTGAAGCATTTCGATATCGATTGCTTAATGAGTATATACAAGAAAATCGACTTTACACCTAAATATAAGATTACGAAATTCTTCGAAATGCACTGCCGCTATGCCGTTAAGGCTTTTCTAGACTTTAGTAAGATAAAGAGGGTTAATTAACTTAAATATGTTAAACTAATGATTCGAAGCATTTCGATATGGATTGCTAAATGAGTATATACAAAAAAATCGACTTTATAGAGGATTACGGATTTCTTCTAAATGCACTGCCGTTATGCCGTTAAGGCTTTTGTAGACTTCAGTGCGTTAAAGAAGCTTTATTAACCTAAATATATTAAACTAATGATTTGAAGCATTTCGATATCGATTGCTAAACGAGTATATACAACAAAATCGACTTTATACCTAAATATAAGATTACGGAATTCTTCTAAATGCACTGCAGTTATACCGTTAAGGCTTTATGAAGACTTCTGTGCGTTAAAGAAGGTTTATTAACGTAAATATGTTAAACTAAGGATTTGAAGCATGTCGATATCGATTGCTAAATGCGTATATACAAGGAAATCGACTTTATACCTAAATATAAGATAACGTAATTCTTCTAAATGCACTGCCGTTATGCTGTTATGGCTGTATATAAATTTCAGTACGTTAAAGAAGGTTAATTTACTCAAATATGTTAAGCTAATGATTTGAGCATTTCGATATCGATTGCTAAATGTATATGTACAAGAAAATCGATTTTATACCTAAATAAAAGCTTACGGAATTCACCCAAATATACTGCCGTTATCCCGTTATGGCTTTGTGTAAACTTCAGTAAGATAAAGAAGGTTAATTAACCTAAATATGCTAAACCAGTTATTTGAAGCATTTCGATATCGATTGCTAAATGCGTATATACAACAAAATCGAATTTATACCTAAATATAAGATTACGGATTTCTTCTAAATGCACTGTCGTTAGGCCGCCATGGCTTTATATCACCTTTATTACGTTAAAGAAGGTTAATTATTTTAAATATGTTAAACTAATGATTTGAACAATTTCGATATCGATTGCTAAATGCGTATATACAACAAATTCGGCTTTATATCTAAATATAAGATTACGGAATTCTTCGAAATACATTGCCGTTATGCCGTTATGGTTTTATATAAATTTCAGTACGTTAAAGAAGGTTTATTAACTTAAATATGTTAAACTTATGAGATGAAGCATTTCGATATCGATTGCTAAATGTGTATGTACAATAAAATCGACTTTATACCTAAATATAAGATTACGGAATTCTGCCACATATACTGCCGTTATGTCGTTATGGCTTTATGTAAACTTCAGTAAGGTAAAGAAGGTTAATTAACCTAAATATGCTAAACCAGTTATTTGAAGCTTTTCGATATCGATTGCTAAATGCGTATATACAAGAAAATCGACTTTATTCCCAAATATAAGATTACGGAATTCTTCTAAATGCACTTTCGTAATGCCGCCATGGCTTTATATTACCTTCATTACGTTAAAGAAGGTTAATTAACTTAAATATGTTAAACTAATGATTTGAAGATTTTCGATATTGATTGCTAAATGTATAAATACAAGAAAATCGACTATATACCTAAATATAAGATTACGAAATTCTTCTAAATGCACTGTCGTTATGCTGCCATGGCTTTATATCACCTTCATTACGTTAAAGAAGGTTAATTAACTTAAATATGTTAAACTAATGATTTGAAGCATTTCGATATCGATTGCTAAATGAGTATATACAAGAAAATCGACTTTACACCTAAATATAAGATTACGGAATTCTTCGAAATGCACTGCCGTTATGCCGTTAAGGCTTTTGTAGACTTCAGTAAGAAAAAGAGGATTAATTTACTTAAATATGTTAAACTAATGATTTGAAGCATTTCGATATCCATTGCTAAAAGTGTATGTACAAGAAAATCGATTTTATACCTAAGTAAAAGATAACGGAATTCACCCAGATATACTGCCGTTATGCCGTTATGGCTTTATGTAAACTTCAGTAAGATAAAGAAGGTTAATTAACTTAAATATGTTAAACTAATGATTTGAAGCATTTCGTTATCGATTGCTATATGTGTATATACAAGAAAACCGACTTTATACCTAAATATAAGACTACGGACTTCTTCTAATTGCACTGCCGTTATGCCGCCATGGCTTTATATCAACTTCAATACGTTAAGGAAGGTTAATTAACTTAAATATGTTAAACTAATTATTTGAAGCATTTCGATATCGCTTGCTAAATGTGTACATACAAGAAAATCAAATTTATACCTAAATATAAGATAACGGAATTCTTCTAAATGCACTGCCGTTATGCCGTTAAGGCTTTATGTAGACTTAAGTAAGACAAAGAGGGTTAATTAACTTGAATACGTTAAACTAATGATTTGAAGCATTTCGATATCGATTGCTTAATATGTAAATACAAGAAAATCGACTCTATACCTAAATATAAGAATACGGAAGTCTTCTAAATGCACTGCAGTTATACCGTTAAGGTTTTATGAAGACGTCAGTGCGTTAAAGAAGGTTTACTAACTTAAATATGTTAACGTAATGATTTGAAGCATTTCGATATCAATTGCTAAATGTGTATATACAAGAAAATCGAATTTATACCTAAATATAAGATTACGGAATTCTTCTACATGCACTGCCGTTATGCCGTCATGGCTATATGCAAACTTCAGATCGTTAAAGAAGGTTTATTCACTTAAATATGTTAAACTAATGAGTTGAACCATCTCGGAATCGATTGCTATATGTGTATATACAAGAAACTCGACTTTATACCTAAATATAAGATTACGGAATTCTTCTAAATGCACTGCCGTTATGCCGCCATGGCTTTACGCCAACTTCTGTTCGTTAAAGAAGATTAATTAACTTAAATATGTTAAACTAATGATTTGAAGCATTTCGATATCGATTGCTAAATGTGTATATATAAGAAAATCGAATTTATACATAAATATAAGATTACGGGATTTTTATAAATGCGCTGCCGTTTTGCCGTTATGTATTTATGTTCATTTCGTTAAAGAAGGTTTATTAACTTAAATATGTTAAACCAGTTATTTGAAGCATTTCGCTATCGATTGCTTAATGCGTATATACAACAAAATCGACTTTATACCTAAATATAGGACTACGGAATTCTTCTAAATGCACTGCTGTTATGCCGCCATTGCTTTATGCCAACTTCAGTTCGTTAAAGAAGGTTTATGAACTTAAATATTTTAAACTAATGATTTGAAGCATTTCGATATCGATTGCTATATGTATATATACAAGAAAATCGACTTTATACCTAAATATAAGATTACGGAATTCTTCTACATACACTGCCGTTATGCCGCCATGGCTTTATGTTAACTTCAGTGCGTTAAAGAAGCGTTATTAACTTAAATATATTAAACTAATGATTTGAAGCATTTCGATATCGATTGCTAAATGTGTAAATACAAGAAAGTCGACTTTATACCTAAATATAAGATTACGGAATTCATCGAAATACACTCCCGTTATGCCGTTATGGCTTTATATCACCTTCATTACGTTAAAGAAGCTTTATTAACTTAAATATATTAAACTTATGATTTGAAGCATTTCGATGTCGATTGCTAAATGAGTATATACATGAAAGTCGACTTTATATCTAAATACAAGATTACGGAATTCGCCGAAATACACTCCCGTTACGCCGCTATGGCTTTATATAAATTTCAGTTCGCTAAAGAAGGTTAATTTACTTAAATATGCTAAACTAATGATTTGAAGCATTTCGATATCGATTGCTAAATGTGTATGTACAATAAAATCGACTTTATACCTAAATATAAGATTACGGAATTCTGCAACAAATACTGCCGTTATGTCGTTATGGCTTTATGTAAACTTCAGTAAGATAAAGAAAGTTAATTAACTTAAATATGCTAAACCAATTATTTGAAGCATTTTGATATCGATTGCAAAATGTGTATATACAAGAAAATCGACTTTATACCTAAGTAAAAGATTACGGAATTCACCCAAATATACTGCCGTTATGTCGTTATGGCTTTATATAAATTTCAGTACGTTAAAGAAGGTTTATTAACTTAAATATGTTAAACTAATGATTTAAAGCATGTCGATAACGATTGCTAAATGCGTATATACAAGGAAATCGACTTTATACCTAAATATAAGATAACGTAATTCTTCTAAATGCACTGCCGTTATGCTGTTATGGCTTTATATAAATTTCAATACGTTAAAGAAGGTTAATTTACTCAAATATGTTAAACTAATGATTTGAGCAGTTCGATATCGATTGCTAAATGTATATGTACAAGAAAATCGATTTTATACCTAAATAAAAGCTTACGGAATTCACACAAATATACTGCCGTTATGCCGTTATGGCTTTATGTAAACTTCAGTAAGATAAAGAAGGTTAATTTACCTAAATATGCTAAACCAGTTATTTGAAGCATTTCGATATCGATTGCTAAATGCGTATATACAACAAAATCGAATTTATACCTAAATATAAGATTACGGAATTCTTCTAAATGCACTTTCGTTAGGCCGCCATGGCTTTATATCACCTTCATTACGTTAGAGAAGGTTAATTATTTTAAATATGTTAAACTAATGATTTGAAGAATTTCGATATCGATTGCTAAATGCGTATATACAACAAATTCGGCTTTATATATAAATATAAGATTACGGAATTCTTCGAAATACACTGCCGTTATGCCGTTATGGCTTTATATAAATTTCAGTACGTTAAAGAAGGTTTATTAACTTAAATATGTTAAACTTATGAGGTGAAGCATTTCGATATCGATTGCTAAATGTGTATGTACAATAAAATCGACTTTATACCTAAATATAAGATTACGGAATTCTGCAACATATACTGCCGTTATGTCGTTATGGCTTTATGTAAACTTCAGTAAGATAAAGAAAGTTAATTAACTTAAATATGCTAAACCAGTTATTTGAAGCATTTTGATATCGATTGCAAAATGTGTATATACAAGAAAATCGACTTTATACCTAAATATATGATTACGGAATTCTTCCACATGTACTGTCGTTATGCCGCCTTGGCTTTATATCACCTTCAATACGTTAAAGAAGGCTAATTAACTTAAAAATGTTAAACTAATGATTTACAGCATCTCGATATCGATTGCTAAATGTGTATGTACAAGAAAATCGACTTTATACCTAAATATAAGATTACGGAATTCTTCTAAATGCAATGCTGTTATGCCGCCATTGCTTTATGCCAACTTCAGTTCGTTAAAGAAGGTTTATGAACTTAAATATTTTAAACCAATGATTTGAAGCATTTCGATATAGATTGCTAAATGAGTATATACAAGAAAGTCGACTTTATAGCTAAATATAAGATTACGGAATTCTTCTACATGCACTGCCGTTATGCCGTCATGGCTATATCCAAACTTCAGATCGTTAAAGAAGGTTTATTAACTTAAATATGTTAAACTAATGAGTTGAACCATCTCGATATCGATTGCTAAATGTGTATATACAAGAAAATCGATTTTATACCTAAATATAAGATTACGGAATTCTTCTAAATGCACTGCCGTTATGCCGCCAATGCTTTACGCCAACTTCTGTTCGTTAAAGAAGATTAATTGTAACCAGACAGATTAGAATGACCGCTGGGCGTCTTCTTTATTTGAACGTCAAAATACAACTGAACTTACATAAAAGGAAAACATAAGCAATCATAATTTACAGCACATTGTATGTTAAATGAGAGAATAAATAAAGAGATACATAAATGAGAGAATTATAATACTAAGACTAAAATCTAAGAGTGACAACTCGGCCTCTCCTGCTGCTTCAACTCGTCCCGAGTTGGATGATCGTTGGTGATGTATCCGGATTCATCATACTCGTCATCAACCTCCGGAAATAGAACGCACCACGGTTTCATGTTGTCGGTGGTTGCTATTGTTGTATATCGACGTTGAGAGCATTGATGCCCATCAACACCTTCGACGACGTATCGATTGAATCGTAGAACCTTCTTCACGATGTATGGCCCTTTGTAATGTGGTTGGAGCTTTCGAGATTCACCAGTGCTAGGAACAGGTGCTGCTAACAGTACTAAGTCACCTTCTGCATACGGCTCTGGTTTGGAGTGTTTCGCATCGAATCTAGCTTTCCATTTAGCTCGGGCGGTTTCTATGTTGCGAGTAGCTTCATCGCGCCGTTTGTTCATCAGTAGCTGTACATCATCATCATGTACAGCAGCTAATACTTTGTTTCCGCTTATGTCACGAAGTGGAAAATCGTATACTAAATCAATAGGAGCATACTTAGTCGTTGAATTTACTTTCGTATTCATTACCCATTGCAATGAACGTAATTGGATGTCCCAATCTCTTGGATTACCGATTGACGGTTTTAAATATGCCAACACTGCTTGGTTGACTCGCTCGGCCAGCCCGTTAGAACGCGGTGTGCGCACTGCCACCTTAACGTGCTGTATGTTGTTGGTATTACAGTATGATGTAAACGTCGTGGATGTGAAAGCTGTCCCACGATCTGTGACTACCCTCTGCGGCAGACCAAAGTACAACGTAAGTTGATTCAATGCTTCTGTTACTGGCTTTGTCTTTGTTGACCTCGTAGGAGTAATAACTGCATATCTGGTTAGAGCGTCTATAATTACCAGAACGTATTCGTACCCGCGTCGGCTCTTCACAAATGGACCCAAGTGATCCATATGCAAAACCTGGAATGGCAACTTTGGGACGTCCATCCCGAACAACTCGGACTGTTTTCGCCCTGGGTGGCGATGGTAGCAACATTCGATACATGATTTAATGTATCCCTTGACAAAATTTCTCATACGAGGAAACCAAAAATGTTTCATCGTCCTCTTCACGGTGCCTTCAACACCTGGATGCCCGCAATCGTCATGGTATAGTTTTACTATTCGCCATCTCATTCCCTTTGGAACAACCAGTGGATAACTATCCTTCATGTTTCGTTTGAATAGTCGGTGATTTTTCAACAAGTATTCTGACTTGATCTGAGCTTGCTGATCAGAGTTTGCTAAACCCCTCAATACGTCAATGATCATCCTCAGCTTGCTGTCTTGCTGCTGCATCACTGACACCCAGTCATCAACTGACAATGCTTGGATGTGACTGCCTTCCTTGTTGACTGTATTTGATAGCTTTTCTGGACCTCGACTCATTGCATCGACATGACACATTGATGTTCCAGCCCGATGTACAATATCGTAGTCATATTCAAGAAGCCTGAGCAACCATCTTGCAACTCGTGGACGCATCGGCGTCGTAAGTTTCGCACATGATATGGCTTGGCAATCGGTGACGACGGTGAAGTGTTTACCCAACAGGAACGTTCGGAATCGTTGACATGCCTCAACAACAGCTAACACTTCTAGTTCGTATGCATGATAATTCTTTTCAGCTTCTGTACAAGCCCTGCTAAAATAAGCCACCGGCTTCAAGTTACCAGTGTCGTCATACTGTAACAGTATCGCTGCGAGTCCTACGCTCGAAGCATCAGTGTGTAACTCATGTACCTTAGTGACATCATAAATTGTAAGAACCGGTGAGTTCGTGATATGATCGATCAACTTTCGAAAAGCATCTTCGCATGTTATACTCCACACAAAATCAATATTCTTCCTTGTCAATTCAGTGAGCGGCTTAGCAATCAAGGCATACCCACTGACGAACTTACGGAAGAAACCTGTAAGTCCAAGGAAACGACGGACTTCTAGTTGATTACGAGGTACTGGAAAATTCTTGATGGCTCTTGTTTTCATCGCGCCTGGCCGCACGCCACCTTCGTTTACTTCGTGTCCCAAAAATGATACCGCACGTCTCATAAACGTGCACTTCGACAGTCGAAGCGTTAACCCTTCTTGCTCAATTATTTCGAGAAATTCTTTTACGTGCAATAAATTTTCGTCTTCGGTGTGACTTGCAATTATAACTTCATCGACGTAGCTGATCACCTTGTTGCTGAGTGGTGCTACCAAGTTCGACATCATCCGTTGAAACGCACACGGAGCATTGCGTAACCCAAACGGCATTCTGGTAAACTCACAATGACCGTTGTGAGTCACAAACGCAGTGAAATATCGTGACTGTTCTTCCAACTCTATCTGATAGTAACCAGACATAAGGTCGAGTGTGGTGAAAAACTTCTTTCCAGCTAACGTAGCCAGCACACCATCTACGGTCGGCATTAACCATGGCTGCTTCTCAGTAACCGCATTGAGCTCACGGAAATCAACGCAAAGCCTATCCTCACCGTTTGACTTTCGCATCAAGACAATAGGAGATGCATACAATGACTTCGATTTCTGAATTATACCTAACTCTAATAATTCATTCACTATCTTTTCTACCACGTGCTGTTTTGGAATAGGTATGCTGTATGGCTTCTTTGCAATTGGCTTTGTGGTCGTTAGTCTAATGTTCATCTTGAACCGTTTAGATCTTCCTAGTTCACACAAGCTTTCCCCAAAACAGTGCCCATACCTTTCCAATAAACAAAATAAATTATTCATTGTTTCCGGTTGTAGATGATTCCCTACATCAACCGCTTTTCTATCGATAGCCATTATACTGCACTTACCACCTTCAATAACTACCTTTCCCTTCGATAGTATATCAATTCCTATTAGTGCATCATATTTCATTATCGAGTCATCGATAATCAATAATTCTACCTCATACACCATTTCATCGAATTTAATCTTCGATAAAATTTTCTCTTTACAGATCAATTCACCACCTGCAAAACCAATTAGCTTCTCCTCACATGATGTATAGCATTTACTACATCTCTTAGCAATTGATCTCTTAACAAGCGACTTTGAACTACCCGAATCAATCAACACATTGCAATCAATCTCTTTTTTTCCCAAAATCTTAATACACTTGCGTAATTCTTTTTGTGGTTCTGTAATTTGAATTTTATTAACTGTTGCCTCTTCTTCTATACTTGTGTTAACTTCCTCACTCTCTACACTATTCACTCTATCATTTGGAGCTTTCCCATTTTTATGTTGCTTCTTAACGCAATTTCTGGCAATGTGTCCTCTCTCTTTGCATTTAAAACATATCGGACCTACCTCACTTTTTGTTTTGTCTGTTGTAAATTCTTTAACCCGTGCCGAATTCTGCGACACTACTCTTTGTTCTGTGCTACCTACTCTTCTCTTACACATTTGACTCGCTGTCCAATTCGTCAATGATTGCAGTAAATCTGAGCACTTTACAAAATTCATTGCGCTTAACGTACGCTTCACATACTCATCATAGAGACCATTTATTATATATCGAATTATTGACACATCATCGATTTGTTCACGACGACCCACTGCAAGCATTCTATAATAAAACTCTATAACCTTTTCGTCCCGACCTATTCTTGAATTCATTAAACGTATATGCGCATCAGCAGCGTTATACACATATGGAAAATCTATTAGAAATATACTTACAAACTCACTCCACTCTCTAAAAACAGGCTGTGCATCTGCCCATCGCTTGGCAACACCTTTAAGCTTACCCAATACGGCGAAGATAAGCAAAGAGTCATCCCAATTGTACAACTCTCTTAATTGGTCAATTCGTTGTACAAACTGTACAGATGTATACTCGTTGTCACACGGATCATAAACAGGCAAAATTGCTGCGATTTCTTGCAGAGTGTGTCTCTCTCTTGCTCTGTCTACATGTGCTTGCGGCGTCATATTCTGGTGAACTGGTATATTATACAGTGGCGCATGTGCCACTTGTTGTGCTGTTGAACGAATGTGCGTTGACAAACTACCCTGCTGAGTCAGCAGATGGCTTGGCTGCGACGTCGACGTCTGCGCGACGACAACTGCTGCTTTCGGCTGTGTAACGGTCGACGATGCTACTGTGTACTGTACTGGTACCGTTTTTGTTGAAACTGATGTTGCGACTGCGTGCATTACTGGAGGCGACAACTGTAACGTATGTAGCGGCGTATGTGCGTTGTTGTATGGATTTCTTGCATGCACTGACATGTCCGCTTGCGGAACACTTGTCACCAGCGGACGAAGAGCCTCTAGCTGTGCACTTAGGGCTTCCACTACACCATGTAGCTCCCTTACCTGTACTTCCAGCTGTCCCGTGCTCCCTTCATCGTCCTCCTCTGCATTCATACCTGCTGCCTCTTCCAAGACGGCTTCAACAACGGGTGTCACCATGTCATCACTTTCCTCCTGCAAGCGCTTAATTAACTCCGCTTTATTTCCCGACACATTTAAATCTAGGCGGCGAAGAACCTCTTTAAGCTGCGACATATTGAGTTGCTTCAAATTCATTTCGATCAAATTTAATTTACTTTTCACTTCTAAATGTCTATCCCACTTCTGAGTATCTGTCACCAGACAGATTAGAATGACCGCTGGGCGTCTTCTTTATTTGAACGTCAAAATACAACTGAACTTACATAAAAGGAAAACATAAGCAATCATAGTTTACAGCACATTGTATGTTAAATGAGAGAATAAATAAAGAGATACATAAATGAGAGAATTACAATACTAAGACTAAAATCTAAGAGTGACATAATTAACTTAAATATGCTAAACTAATGATTTGAAGCATTTCGATATCGATTGCTAAATGTGTATATGTAAGAAAATCGACTTTATACATAAATATAAGATTACGGAATTCTTCTAAATGCACTGCCGTTGTGCCGCCATGGCTTTACGCCAACTTCTGTTCGTTAAAGAAGATTAATTAACTTAAATATGCTAAACTAATGATTTGAAGCATTTCGATATCGATTGCTAAATGTGTATATACAACAAAATCGACTTTATACATTAATATAAGATAACGGAATTATTCTAGATGCACTGCCGTTATGCCGTTATGGATTTATGTTCAGTTCGTTAAAGAAGGTTTATTAACTTAAATATGTTAAACCAGTTATTTGAAGCATTTCGATATCGATAGCTATATGTGTATATAAAAGAAAATCGAATTCATATCTAAACATAAGATTACGGAATACTTCCAAATGTACTGTCGTTATGCCGCCATGGCTTTATATCACCTTCATTACGTTAAAGAAGGCTAATTAACTTAAAAATGTTAAACTAATGATTTACGGCATCTCGATATCGATTGCTAAATGTGTATGTACAAGAAAATCGACTTTATACCTAAATATAAGATTACGGAATTCTTCTAAATGCACTGCTGTTATGCCGCCATTGCTTTATGCCAACTTCAGTTCGTTAAAGAAGGTTTATGAACTTAAATATTTTAAACCAATAATTTGAAGCATTTCGATATAGATTGCTAAATGAGTATATACAAGAAAGTCGACTTTATAGCTAAATATAAGATTACGGAATACATCGAAATACACTCCCTTTATGCCGTTATGGCATTATATCACCTTCATTACGTTAAAGAAGGTTAACTAACTTACTTATGTTAAACCAGTTATTTGAAGCATTTCGATATCGATTGCTTAATGCGTATATACAACAAAATCGACTTTATACCTAAATATAAGATTACGGAATTCTTCTAAATGCACTGCTGTTATGCCGCCATTGCTTTATGCCAACTTCAGTTCGTTAAAGAAAGTTTATGAACTTAAATATTTTAAACCAATGATTTGAAGCATTTCGATATCGATTGCTTTATGTATATATACAAGAAAATCGACTTTATACCTAAATATAAGATTTCGGAATTCTTCTACATACACTGCCGTTATGCCGCCATGACTTTATGCTAACTTCAGTGCGTTAAAGAAGCTTTATTAACGTAAATATATTAAACTAATGATTTGAAGCATTTCGATATCGATTGCTAAATGAGTATATACAAGAAAGTCGACTTTATACCTAAATATAAGATTACGGAATTCATCGAAATACACTCCCATTATGCCGTTATGGCTTTATATCACCTTCATTACGTTAAAGAAGGTTAACTAACTTAAATATGTTAAGCTAATGATTTGAAGCATTTCGATATCGATTGCTAAATGTGTGTATACAAGAAAATCGACTTTATACCTAAATAAAAGATTACGGAATTCTTCCAAATGTACTGTCGTTATGCCGCCATGGCTTTGTATCACCTTCAATACGTTAAAGAAGGTTTATTAACTTAAATATGTTACACTAATGATTTGAAGCATTTCGATATCGACTGCTAAATGGATATATAGAAGAAAATCGAATTCATACCCAAATATAAGACTACGTAGTTCTTCTAAATGCACTGCCGTTATGCCGTTAAGGCTTTTATAGACTTCAGTGAGAATAAGAGGATTAATTTACTTAAATATGTTAAACTAATGATTTGAAGCATTTCGATATCGGTTGCTAAATGTGTATATACAAGAAAATCGACTTTATACCTAAATATAAGATAACGGAATTCTTCGAAATGCACTGCCGTTATGCCGTTAAGGCTTTTGTAGACTTCAGTAAGATAAAGAGGGTTAATTAACTTAAATATGATAAACTAATGATACGAAGCATTTCGATATGGATTGCTAAATGAGTATATACAAAAAAATCGATTCTATACCTAAATAGAGGATTACGGAATTCTTCTAAATGCACTTCCGTTATGCCGTTAAGGCTTTTGTAGACTTCAGTAAGATAAAGACGGTTAATTATCTTAAATATGTTAAACTCATGATTTGAAGCATTTCGATGTCGATTGCTAAATGCGTATATACAACAAAATCGACTTAATACCTAAATATAAGATTACGGAACTCTTCCAAATGCACTGCCGTTATACAACAAAATCGACTTAATACCTAAATATAAGATTACGGAACTCTTCCAAATGCACTGCCGTTATGCCGTTAAGGCTTTTGTAGACCTCAGTAAGATAAAGAGGGTTAATTAACTTAAATATGTTAAACTAATGATTCGAAGCAATTCGATATGGATTGCTAAATGAGTATATACAAAAAAATCGATTTTATACCTAAATAGAGGATTACGGAATTCTTCTAAATGCTCTTCCGTTATTCCGTTAAGGCTTTTGTAGACTTCAGTAAGATAAAGACGGTTACTTATCTTAAATATGTTAAACTCATGATTTGAAGCATTTCGATGTCGATTGCTAAATGCGTATATACAACAAAATCGACTTAATACCTAAATATAAGATTACGGAACTCTTCCAAATGCACTGCCGTTATGCCGTTAAGGCTTTTGTAGACTTCAGTAAGAAAAAGAGGATTAATTTAATTAAATATGTTAAACTCATGATTTGAAGCATTTCGATATCGATTGCGAAATGTATATATACAAGAAAATCGACTTTATACCTAAATATAAGATTACGGAATTCTTCCACAGGTACTGTCGTTATGCCGCCATGGCTTTATATCACTTTCATTACGCTAAAAAAGGTTAATTATTTTAAATATGTTAAACTAATAGTTTAAAGCATTTCGATATCGATTGCTAAATGTGCAAATGCAAGAAAATCGACTTTATACCTAAATATAAAATTATAACATTTCGGAATTCTTCTACATGCACTGCCGTTATGCCGCCAAGGCTTTATATCAACTACAATACGTTAAAGAAGGTTAATTAACTTAAATATTTTAAACTAATGATTTGAAGCATTTCGATATCGCTTGCTAAATGTGTATATACAAGAAAGTCGAATTTATACCTAAGTATAAGATAACGGGATTCTTCTAAATGCACTGCCGTTATACCGTTAAGGCTTTATGTAGACTTCAGTAAGCTAAAAAATGTTTATTAAATTAATATTTTAAACTAGTGATTTGAAGCATTTCGATATCGATATCTAAATGTGTATATAAAAGAAAATCGACTTTATACCTAAATATAAGATAACGGAATTCTTCTACATGCACTGCCGATATGCCGCCAAGGCTTTATATCAACTTCAATACGTTGAAGAAGGTTAATTAACTTAAATATTTTAAACTAATTATTTGAAGCATTTCGATATTGCTTGCTAAATGTGTATATAAAAGAAAATCGACTTTATACCTAAATATAAGATAACGGAATTCTTCTACATGCACTGCCGTTATGCCGCCAAGGCTTTATATCAACTTCAATACGTTAAAGAAGGTTAATTAACTTAAATATTTTAAACTAATTATTTGAAGCATTTCGATATTGCTTGCTAAATGTGTATATACAACAAAATCGACTTTATACCTAAATATAAGATAACGGAATTCTTCTACATGCACTGCCGTTATGCCGCCATGGCTTTATTCCAACTTCAGTTCGTTAAAGAAGGTTTATTAACTTAAATATGTTAAACCAATGAGTTGAAGCATCTGGATTTCGATTGCTAAATGTGTATATACAACAAAATCGACTTTATACCTAAATATAAGAGTACGGAATTCTTCTAAATGCACTGCCGTTATGCCGCTATGGCTTTGTACCAACTTCAATACGTTAAAGAAGGTTAATTAACTTAAATATGTTAAACTAATGATTTGAAGCATTTCGATATCGCTTGCTAAATGTGTATATACAAGAAAATCGACTTTATACCTAAATATAAGATAACGGAATTCTTCTACATGCTTTGCCGTTATGCCGCCATGGCTTTATGCCAACTTCAATTCGTTAAAGAAGGTTTATTAACTTAAATATGTTAAACTAATGAGTTGAAGCATTTCGATATCGCCTGCTAAATGTGTATATACAGCAAAATCGAATTTATACCTAAATATAAGATAACGGAATTCTTTTAAATGCACTGCCGTTATGCCGTTAAGGCTTTATGTAGAATTCAGTAAGATAGAGAGTGTTAATTAACTTAAATATGTTAAACTAATGATTTGAAGCATGTCGATATCGATTGCTTAATATGTAAATACAAGAAAATCGACTTTATACCTAAATAGGAGATTACGGAATTCTTCTAAATGCACTGCCGTAATACCGCCGTGGCTATATGCAAAATTCAGATCGTTAAAGAAGGTTTATTAACTTAAATACGTTAAGCTTATGAGTCGAAGCATCTCGATATCGATTGCTAAATGTGTATATACAACAAAATCGACTTTATACCTAAATATAAGATTACGGAATTCTTCCAAATGCACTGCCGTTATACCGTTATGGCTTTATGTAAACTTCAGTAGGATAAAGAAGGTTAACTCACTTAAATATGTTAAACTAATGATTTGAAGCATTTCGATATCGCTTGCTAAATGTGTGTATACAAGAAAATCAAATTTATACCTAAATATAAGATAACGGAATTCTTCTACATGCACTAGCGTTATGCCGCCATGGCTTTATGCCAACTCCAGTTCGTTAAAGAATGTTAATTATTTTAAATATGTTAAACTAATGGTTTGAAGCATTTCGATATCGATTGCTAAATGTGTAAATAAAAGAAAATCGACTTTATACCTAAACATAAAATTATAACTTTACGGAATTCTTCTAAATGCACTGGCGTTATACCGTTAAGGCTTTATGTAGACTTCAGTAAGCTAAAAAGCGTTTATTATCTTAATATGTTAATCTAATGATTTGAAGCATTTCGATATCGATAGCTTAATGTGTATATTAGGGCCACCCTAAGTTAGTTGTATGGAGGAAAAAAAAGTTTCTGGATTCTCGATCGCACCCCCTAGAAATATGCGAATAGCCCAAAAACTAGTATATACAAAGTTTTGGGTCAATCAAAAAAGGTTTAGAGGTTGCGCAAGGAGCTTGAAGTCCTGAAAAATTAAAAATTTTTGCCATTTTTATGTCTCAGACTTCCATATTTCAAAGCTACACTATCCCTTACTGGTTTTCCATACCGTAATGAGATCTGCATTTTATTACCTTTCTAAAATTACTACAATCTTAAAAATCGGTCGATTGACGATAGAGTTACAGAAATACAAATATGAAAGTAAATTATATGTGTTGCACGTGCACTCTCAAGCGTCGCATGCTCGTGATATACCGTTATAACGGTTCTAATGTTATTAAAATTTATATTCTGTATTGCTAAAAGCTAGTGTGCTAACGTAGTCGCAAAAGTGTGTACAGAGAAATCGTGGCGTGTAGACAATTTAATTTGAAAAATATTATAAAAATGAGTGAATATAATTTTCTGTCGAAAATTTACTTAATTGGAACGTCAAGCTCTCAAATTCTTGGTGCAAAACTACCATCAAATAAACAAGTGTTATCAGTTTTTTACATAATCATAACATAGTGAAATTATCAATTCGTAAGAGTGCTAGATTGACTATAAAATAAGTTTTCGTATTTTGGGAAAAAGCAAGAATTCCAATTAGAGATGAAAAACACTGCATTGACAAGTTGGAAAATATGCATAGAGAATGGCAAGCTATTGGAAAAAGTAAAAATCGGTCTAGTGAAAAAAAAATCAAAAAGTAAAGCAATTTAGTGAAATGTTAGATGATTTATTTGATATTGCTCATGCTAAAGCATTACAACTAATTAAAATTGACACCGACAAAAAGTTTTTGATAAATCAACGAAAAAAGGGGCGACCGGGATGTATTGGCGTTGTTGATACCAAAACTGCCCAGAAAGAGAAAAGAAAGGCAGCGATTTTAGAAGAACAAATGAGAAGAAAGATACGAGTGGTAGAAAATATGGAGAACGAAATTGAGGCAATTAACACAGAAGGTATGTATTTGAAAGAAACTGCAATTTGAATGGGGTGACATTTATGTATTTGTAGCAGGAGAATTGTTTTCAGACAGTGATGATGTGCATACAAGTTTGGAAAGTGAGATGGAAGAAGATTCTCATCCATCATGCTCCACTTCCATCAAAAATCGAGGAACGAAGGACGTCTTCACTGAAAGAGTCGTATCTGCCCTAGATAAATGCAAAATTAGTGATCGTTCAGCAATGCATATTGTCACTGCCGTTGCTGAAGTACTAGGACATAATATAAATGAACTTATAATAAACCGTACATCATTGCAGCGCCAAAGGCATTTAAATCGGTTAATCAGAAAACAACAAAGAAAACCTCATGGTAAGTCGTGTACGGATTAGATCATTGAATCGCGGTATTCGGGTAATAAAACTCCCAAACAAATTTTCTTACATACATATGTATATCCCTTGAAATTTTTTATTTAAAAAAATATACATTACATCTACATATATGTGGGGATTATACCCACGCACTTACAGAGGAGTTTTTCCTTTATTCGAATAAAATTCACGTTTGCGATTTTCTATTGTTTCACACGTTGGAATATAAAAGTTTTTTATTTTCTAATGCGGATAAATATTACAAAAAACGATTTACGATTACTTTACATTTACACGATTAAGATACATAGTTTTAAAAAGAGAAAAAAAGAGGTTGATAATTGTGTTTTTCGGTTGTCTGCAGATAGATCCGTCACATGCGCACGGCTACGCGTTTACTCGACAAGTGTTGTTTGTTGTTCGAAACTTGCGCTTTATGCAAAAAAGGGTTTCAGCGTTGCTCAACCCCACAGCGTTGCTCAACCCCACAACTCGGCCATCCTGCATTGTTTTCGACCTCGAATACGCCGTTGTCTTCGTTATGAAAATTTGACCATGGCTTCATAAATTCTGCACAAGTCGTCGTTCGATTTGGACCTTCGGTTACGCCAACTTTTTTAACATCGTAGGTATTATTAGCTTTGACTTTAGTAATTTGGTATGGGCCCAAATATTTTGGTTTTAATTTGAGACCACCACCAAATTGCGTCCTCTTCACGGCGACTAGATCGTTTATTGCATATTGGTTAGCTTCTTTGCGTCTAAGGTTATATGTCTTTTTGTTTTCAGCTTGGATCTTCAATATTTATTCTTTTGCATGTTGTCGTATTTCGTCTCTTCCTTCTTGGAGTTGTGACCTTATTTCTTCTTCGATGAGTTGTTTGATGTTTAAGTCGTCAGCTGTACGCATTTTAACGCCCGTTAATAATTCGAAAGGTGTCATGTCAATACTTCTGTTGTAAGTGGAATTTATTACTTGTTGTACTCTGTCTGTGAATTTGTACCATTTAGTCGGATCATTCTTGCTTAGTTTCGTTAAAACATTAATAATAATCGTGTTTAGTCGCTCTATTTGACCATTGGCGCGCGGCAAACCAGTCGTTATTTTAACATGTTTAATGTTCTCGTCTTCACAATAACGCCGAAAATCGTCAGACGTGAAAGCTGATCCACGGTCTGTGATTATGTGCATTGGATTTCCGAATGTTGTACTTTGTATTTTCAAACGGCTGATAGCTTCGTGTAATGAAGTCGTCTTTGTTGGGTATAACCAAGCAAATTTCGTAAACGAATCAATTACGGCGAATATATGTTTATAGAGTTTATTGGTTGACTCTAGTGGACCAAGAAAATCTACGTGATACGTGTAAAGAGGATTTGCTCCTTTATGAAGTGGATGCAATTCACCTTCTTTTTTACCCAATTTTCTATTTGACACAATGCATGCTACACAATTGTCGATATGCATTTTTTTTTTCTCTTCAAGCTTTGGAATAAAAAATTCTTGACAAATCAAATCTTTTGTTTTTTTAATCGCAAAGTGCCCCTTTTCATGAGCGCGTCGAATTATCTCTCTTTGCATGCTTTTGGGTACTACGAATAATTCGATATCGTTGACTATTTTGTGAAGAATACCACTTTTTTCAAAATAGTCGTTGTAACTTTGTTTTTCTTGTAGAATTTGCTTTATCGTATTTAGTTCTTCGTCGTGTTCTTGTGCACGTCGTAAGCAAACAAGAAAATCGTTATCGCTTATCATCATTATTGGATTGCGGCTAAGAGCGTCAACGTGCCTCATTCGACTTCCAGATCGATGTTCTACTTTATAATCGTATTCTTGCAGAAAAAGGATCCATCGCGCGACTCTTGTATTCAAATCCTTTTTCTCAAGTGTTTTTGTTAAAGCGTTACAATCAGTTATTAGTTTAAAGTGTATACCCAATAGGTACACTCGAAACTTTTTCAGCGCTTCTATTACAGCTAATATTTCTAATTCGTAACTGGAATACTTACGTTCAGCTTCAGACGTCTTTTTGCTCATGTAATATATTGGATGTAATTCGTTGTCATCTGGTAGTTTTTGCAGTAATACGGCACCATAGCCGTCAGCGGAAGTGTCTGTATGAACTTCAGTTTCATACTTCTGATTGAATATACCTAACACCGGTTTTTCGCTCAGAATTTTCTTCAGTAAATTAATTGCAGCTATCTCGTCTCGATTTATTTGGAACTTTTTACCTTGTTTCGTCAGATCAGATAATGGTTTGGAAATTAACGCAAATGATGGTACAAATTTCCGAAAGTATCCGGCTAAACCCAGGAAACTTTGTAATTGTTTTAAATTTTTCGGCAATGGGTACTTAACTAAAGCTTCGATTTTACTTGGAGATGGTGAAATTTTTTTGATTTTCAATCACATGACCCAAAAATTCTACTCGCTTTTTTAAAAATTGACATTTTTTCCAATTAATTACAAGTCCATAGTCTTTACACTGATTCAACACTTCTTCTAAATTACGCACTGCATCATTTTCGTTCATGGCTGGTACGATTATGTCGTCTATGTAAGGGAGTGCTATCCCCTTACGCATTAAATCACGGAAAATTGCATTGACATGTCTTTGGAAAACACCCGGAGAGTTCGACAAGCCAAATGGAACTTTTAAAAACTGATACTGTCCGCCATGTGTAACGAATGACGTGTATTTGCGGCTAGATTCAGACACGGGTACATGGAAAAATCCATTTTTTAAGTCAATTGTGCTAAATATTTTTGTGTTTTGCAATCGGTCTAGCTGGTCTTCAATCAAAGGTAACGGAAATCTATCTTTTACAATTACTTTATTTAATTGTCTATAATCTACACACAATCTTGGACCGTCTCTTTTTTTTACTAAAACCACCGGACTACTAAAATCCGAATTTGAATTTTCAATTATGCCGTCTTTGATCCACTGATCTATTTGATCATCAACAATGCTTCTTTGTGTTAGTGGCAGTCTACGCGGTCTAAACGATATTGGAGTTTCATCACTTAAAACGATATTCATTTGCACATTTGTTGATTTGCACTTATTCGGCTTATATTCGCATACCATATTACGCACTTTTTCTTTCGCTTCCACACTATTTGTTTCATCAATATGAAAATTGTCTACTACCGAGTCCACTTGCATCATATTAAAAACGTTTTCTACATTGTCATAAGGAATTTTTCGAATAGAAAGTCCATCGCGATTTATTTGTATATCTGCTTGCAAACAAAAATCTTCGCCGATCACTACGTCAATGTCCATTAATTTTGATTGGACCACCAAAAAATTTAAACAAAAATCTTGATTTTCAATACTTATATCAATACTAAGTTCTCCAATTGGTTTGATATTATTACCTGCCGTACGTTCACCAAAACCTATTAAACAAATGTTTGTTTTTTTCAACACAGGTTCTCGTAGCGACTTGAAAACATTATCCGTAATTAAATTAAATTTACTTCCCGTTTCCAATAAGCAATAGTATTTCTTTCGATCGATAAACACTTCTTTGTTCATAATACTGCTTTTGGCACACAAACGAGTATTACATTTTTCGTTTTTATTTTCAACTTGTGAGCAGTCTTTTGAAATATGGCCAAATTTTTTGCACTGGAAACACTTGGTGCCCTTCGCTTTGTCTTTGCACTCTGAGCTTTTGTGTCCTTTTGTACCACAATTAAAACAAGTTATGGTTTTACTATCGTATTTAGCCAATTTATTTTCATATGATTTCACTTCAAAACTTTCTTTGTTATTTTTCCGAATCGATTCATACACTTTTAGTTTTTCTTTAAATTGTTTTAAGTCTGATGCACCATATAACACTGTTTTATTTAAATTCAAATCACTTATACCATCGATCACGTATTGTATCAATGCATTGTTTTCAACGTTACCACGCATTGCTAATTGTTTCATATACAAAAAATATTCTTGCACACTTTCATCCTTTTTTATTTTTCTACAAGTAAGTTGTTTGTGTATCTGCGCACTGTTTACAATTGTTTTGAACTCTTCTGCTAATGCCGATTTTAGTTTTTGCCAAGATGTTATTCCCCGTTCGCTTTGGATAAATAACTTAGCCAAACCGCGTAATGATTTTTTTGCAAATATAAACATTTGTAGTTCATCCCAACCCATTAAAATTTCTGTCTCTTCAAAATCGCTTAACCATACTTCAACAGAAATATTTTCGCTGCCGTCAAAATGTCGAACAGAATCTTCGACGTCTCTAAAGTTGATTGCAAATCGTGACATTTGTGTCGGCGCTACCGATGTAGTTGTTTTTGTAACTGCTCTCTCGCCAAGCTCAACGTTCTTTTCTGCATTTCTCTTCTGCGTTTGGTTATTCGCGCTGCTTACCGCATTCGTTCGTTGTGGTGATTCGAAAATGATATTACTCGCTGCTGTTTCGTCAAAGCTACGCATAATATCTACGTCATTATTTTCGCTGTCGTCGTCAACTTCACCTTCGTCTTCGTCGTCGCTTTTCTCGTCGCTTTCTGCTGCAGCACATAACAATGTCGCATTCTGCAAATTTCGAAAAATATGCAGCTTCACATCGGCTACATTGCCACTTAAACCCAATACGTTACAAATTGAATTTAGATCATTGGCCGTCAAATTGTTTTCGATGTATGCAAACTTCTGTTTGCAGCGGTCGTCGTTTTCGTCGAATTGGAATCCTATAAATTCTCGCAAACGTTGCCTGCTCGATCTGTCGCCATCTTCTTCGAATACAAATTTGTGCAGAGCGTTTATGCTTTCTTTTCGGGCTGTACGCAGCTTCGCTCGTACAAATTCAAATTTCTGCAAACTCGTCATAGTTGCTATTTTACGCTTTAATTTTTGATTTCTAATGAAAATTATACCGATCAACTTATTCGCGGCGGCGTATATAAATGCGGTAATTTAAACAAACACTTTTCGCACTATCGGTTCATGTAAAAAAAAAAAAAATTTCTTTTTTCCGTCCGAGCCCCCAAAATATGTAGGGATTATACCCACGCACTTACAGAGGAGTTTTTCCTTTATTCGAATAAAATTCACGTTTGCGATTTTCTATTGTTTCACACGTTGGAATATAAAAGTTTTTTATTTTATAATGCGGATAAATATTACAAAAAACGATTTACGATTACTTTACATTTACACGATTAAGATACATAGTTTTAAAAAGAGAAAAAAAGAGGTTGATAATTGTGTTTTTCGGTTGTCTGCAGATAGATCCGTCACATGCGCACGGCTACGCGTTTACTCGACAAGTGTTGTTTGTTGTTCGAAACTTGCGCTTTATGCGAAAAAGGGTTTCAGCGTTGCTCAACCCCACAGCGTTGCTCAACCCCACATATATTGCACTTGAATGAACAAATTTTGAATGGTACATTTTTTTAAATAGATACACTGTGGCACTTTGCATTGGGATGGAAAACTCCTTCCGGAAATAACAGGTCGAGAAAAGTTGGAACGACTTCCAGTTGTTGTTACTGGCAGGAATGGCGAACACTTAATTGGGGTTCCAAAACTATATGCTGCAACGGGCTCAGAAATAGCTGATACGTTGTACGGACTGATGTTTGAATGGGACATGAAGGATCATATTGTGGCCTGTTGTTTTGATACGACATCGACTAACACGGGCGTAATAAAAGGAGCTGCAACGTTGTTAGAAAAAAAACTTGAGCGAAAGCTTTTGTATCTACCTTGTCGGCATCATATATATGAAATAATGCTGAGAGGGGTTTTCGAGTGTTATTTTCCCGTAAATACAAGTAAAGACGTCCAAATGTTTCGCCGGTTTCAAGAGAATTGGGAAAATATTGATAAAAACAATTTTAAAGACTTGCTACAAAACAATGAATTAAAATTACGTTTGAATGATAACATAGATACTATTTTAAATTTTTGTAAGGAAGAGATGAAAAAGAAAATAGTTAGAGATGACTATAGGGAATTATTGGAATTGACGTCTTTATGTCTAGGAGCAAATAACGGCATAAAATTTCGTGTACCAGGTCCCACTCATCATGCGCGGTGGATGTCTAAGGAATTATATTGCTTAAAGATCTATTTATTTCGTGAACAGTTCAAACTAACGGAATATAAAGAGAATTCGTTAGCAAGTATATGCGCATTTATTATAAGATTCTACGTTAAGCTTTGGTTTAACTGCACCAATCCGTCTAAAGGACCTTGTCAAGACTTATCTTTTATTAAAGAAATTCACGAGTATAGAAATGTTAATAAAAAAATCTCTGAAATTGCAATAAAAAAATTTTGTAAACACCTCTGGTACCTGTCTGAAGAATGTATTGCATTGACATTATTCGACGATGACGTTTCTTAAGCCATGAAACAAAATATTGTGGAAAAAATTAAAAACATCGACAACTGCGACAATTGCGACAAGGAAACGGAAAATTTAAAGAGGGTACACGTAAGATCCAGTGAAATCAATGAATTTATAAGAAAAAAACTACATGATTTTGTAACAGCAAATACAATTGATTTTTTTGGACGGTTTGGGATTTCACCTGAATTTCTGCAGGTAGACCCACTTTATTGGAGGGATACAGAAACCTATCAAAAAGCTAAGGATATTGTTATAAATATAAAAGTGGTTAACGACACAGCAGAACGTGGAGTAAAACTTATGGAAGAATATAATAGAATACTAACAAATGACGAACAAGAAAAACAATATTTATTTCAAGTTGTAACTGATTATAAAAAACAATTTGATTCACATAATAAATCATCTTTAATTACATCATAAGAAATAATATTATATTTTTTATTTTTACAAGTTAAATTACCTTTCGCACATAACAAATGAAGTAGGGTAGACTAAATTTAAGAAAATATAAGAATTCGTAATTTTTCAGGATTTCAAGCTCCTTGCGCAACCTCTAAATCTTTTTTGATTGATCTAAAACTTTGTATATATTAGTTTTTTGGCTATTCTCATATTTCTAGGGGGTGCGATCGAGAATCGGAATACCTTGGAAAATAAGGGACACCCTAGTGTATATACAAGAAAATCGACTTTATACCTAAATATGAGATTACGGAATTCTTCTACATGCACTGCCGTTATGCCGCCATGGCTATATGCCAACTTCAGACCGTTAAAGAAGGTTTATTAACTTAAATATGTTAAACTTATGAGATGAAGCATTTCGATATCGATTGCTAAATGTGTATATACAACAAAATCGACTTTTTACCTTAATATAAGATTACGGAATTCATCCAAATGTACTGCCGTTATACCGTTATGGCTTTATGTAAACTTCAGTAAGAAAAAGAAGGTTAATTAACTTAAATATGTTAAACTAATGATTTGAAGCATTTCGTTATCGATTGCTAAATGTGTATATACAAGAAAGCCGACTTTATACCAAAATATAAGACTACGGACTTCTTCTAAATGCACTGCCGTTATGCCGCCATGGCTTTATATCAACTTCAATACGTTAAAGAAGGTTAATTAACTTAATTATGTTAAACTAATGATTTAAAGCATTTCGATATCGCTTGCTAAATGTGTACATACAAGAAAATCAAATTTATACCTAAATATAAGATAACGGAATTCTTCTAAATGCACTGCCGTTATGCCGTTAAGGCTTTATGTAGACTTCAGTAAGACAGAGAGGGTTAATTAACTTGAATATGTTAAACTAATGATTTGAAGCATTTCGATATCGATCGCTAAATATGTAAATACAAGAAAATCGACTTTATACCTAAATTTAAGAATACGGAATTCTTCTAAATGCACTGCACTTATACCGTTAAGGCTTTATGAAGACGTCAGTGCGTTAAAGAAGGTTTATTAACTTGAAAATCTTAAACTAATGATTTGAAGCATTTCGATATCGATTGCTAAATGTGTATATACAAGAAAATCGACTTTATACCTAAATATAAGATTACGGAACTCTTCTACATGCACTGCCGTTATACCGTTATGGCTTTATGTAAACTTCAGTAGGATAAAGAAGCTTTATGAACTTTAATATTTTAAACTAATGATTTGAAGGATTTCGATATCGATTGCTAAATGAGTATATACACGAAAATCGACTTTATACCTAAATATAAGATTACGGAATTCTTCTAAATGCACTGCCGTTATGCCGTTAAGGCTTTTGTAGACTTCAGTAAAATAAAGATGTTTAATTAACTTAAATATAGTAAACTAATGATTTGAAGCATTTCGATATCGATTGCTAAAGGTCTATATACAACAAAATCGACTTTATTCCTAAATATAAGATTACGGATTTCTTCTACATGCACTGCCGTTATGCCGCCATGGCTTTATGTTAACTTCTGTGGGTTAAAGAAGCTTTATAAACTTAAATATATTAAACTAATGATTTGAAGCATTTCGATATCGATTGCTAAATGAGTATATACAACAAAATCGACTTTATACCTAAATATAAGATTACGGAATTCTTCTACATGCACAAGCGTTATGCCGCCATGGCTTTATGCCAACTCCAGTTCGTTAAAGAAGGTTAATTATTTTAAATATGTTAAACTAATGGTTTGAAGCATTTCGATATCGATTGCTAAATGAATATATACAACAAAATCGACTTTATACCTAAATATAAGTTTACGGAATTCTTCTAAATGCACTGTCGTTATGCCGCCATGGCTTTATATCACCTTCATTACATTAAGGGAGGTTAACTTACTTAAATATGTTAAACGAATGATTTGAAGCATTTCGATTTCACTTGCTAAATGTGTACATACAAGAAAATCAAATTTATACCTAAATATAAGATAACGGAATTCTTCTAAGTGCACTGCCGTTATGCCGTTAAGGCTTTTGTAGACTTCAGTAAAATAAAGATGTTTAATTCACTTAAATATAGTAAACTAATGATTTGAAGCATTTCGATATCGATTGCTAAATGGCTATATACAACAAAATCGACTTTATACCTAAATATAAGATTACGGAATTCTTCTACATGTACTGCCGTTATGCCGCCATGGCTTTATATCAACTTCAATACGTTAAAGAAGGTTAATTAACTTAAATATGTTAAACTAATGATTTGAAGCATTTCGATTTCGCTTGCTAAATGTGTACATACAAGAAAATCAAATTTATACCTAAATATAAGATAACGGAATTCTTCTAAGTGCACTGCCGTTATGCCGTTATGCCGTTAAGGCTTTTGTAGACTTCAGTAAAATAAAGATGTTTAATTCACTTAAATATAGTAAACTAATGATTTGAAGCATTTCGATATCGATTGCTAAATGTCTATATACAACAAAATCGACTTTATACCTAAATATAAGATTACGGAATTCTTCTAAATGAACTGCAGTTATACCGTTAAGGCTTTATGAAGACTTCAGTGCGTTAAAGAAGGTTTATTAACTTAAATATGTTACACTAATGATTTGAAGCATGTCGATATCGATTGCTGTATGCGTATATACAAGAAAATCGACTTTATACCTAAATATAAGATAACGTAATTCTTCTAAATGCACTGCCGTTATGGCTTTATATAAATTTCAGTACGTTAAAGAAGGTTAATTAACTCAAATATGTTAAACTAATGATTTGAGCATTTCGATATCGATTGCTAAATGTGTATGTACAAGAAAATCCATTTTATACCTAAATAAAATCTTACGGAATTCACCTAAATATACTGCCGTTATGCCGTTATGGCTTTACGTAAACTTCAGTAAGATAAAAAAGGTTAACTAACCTAAATATGCTAAACCAGTTATTTGAAGCATTTCGATATCGATTGCTAAATGCGTATATACAACAAATTCGGCTTTATATCTAAATATAAGATTACGGAATTCTTCGAAAAACATTGCCGTTATGCCGTTATGGCTTTATATAAATTTCAGTACGTTAAAGAAGTTTTATTAACTTAAATATGTTAAACATATGAGATTAAGCATTTCGATATCGATTGCTAAATGAGTATATACAAGAAAATCGACTTTATACCTGAATATAAGATTACGGAATTCTGCCACATATACTGCCGTTATGTCGTTATGGCTTTATGTAATCTTCAGTAAGATAAAGAAGGTTAATTAACCTAAATATGCTAAACCAGTTATTTGAAGCTTTTCGATATCGATTGCTAAATGCGTATATACAAGAAAATCGACTTTATTCCCAAATATAAGATTACGGAATTCTTCTAAATGCACTGTCGTTATGCCGCCATGGCTTTATATAACCTTCATTACGGTAAAGAAGGTTAATAACCTAAATATGTTAAACTAATGATTTGAAGCATTTCGATATCGATTGCTAAATGTGTATGTACAACAAAAGCGACTTTATACCTGAATATAAGATTACGGAATTCTGCCACATATACTGCCGTTATGTCGTTATGGCTTTATGTAATCTTCAGTAAGATAAAGAAGGTTAATTAACTTAAATATGCTAAACCAGTTATTTGAAGCATTTTGATATCGATTGCAAAATGTGTATATACAAGAAAATCGACTTTATACCTAAATATAAGATTACGGAATTCTTCCACATGTACTGTCGTTATGCCAACATGGCTTTATATCACCTTCAATACGTTAAAGAAGGTTAATTATTTTAAATATGTTAAACTAATGGTTTGAGGGATTTCGATATCGATTGCTAAATGGGTAAATACCAGAAAATCGACTTTATACCTAAATATAAGATAACGGAATTCTGCCACATATACTGCCGTTGTACCGCCATGGCTTTATGCCAACTTCAGATCGTTAAAGAAGGTTTATTAACTTAAATATGTTAAACTAATGATTTGAACCATCTCGATGTCGATTGCTAAATGTGTATATATGTACAACAAAATCGACTTTATTCCTAGATAGAAGATAACGGAATTCTTCCAAATGCACTGCCGTTATACCGTTATTGCTTTATGTAAACTTCAGTAAGAAAAAGAAGGATAATTAACTTAAATATGTTAAACTAATGATTTGAAGCATATCGATATCGATTGCTAAATGTGTATATACAAGAAAATCGACTTTATACCTAAATATAAGATTACGGAATTCTTCAAAATGCACTGCCGTTATGCCGATAAGGCTTTTGTAGACTTCAGTAAGATAAAAAGGGTTAGTTAACTTAAATATGATAAACTAATGATTCGAAGCATTTCGATATGGATTGCTAAATGTGTATATAAAAGAAAATCGAATTTATATCTAAACATAAGGTTACGGAATTTTTATAAATGAACTGCCGTTATGCCGCCAAGGTTTTAAGCCAACTTCCGTTCGTTAAAAAAGGCTAATTAACTTAAATATGTTAAGCTAATGATTTGAAGCATTTCGATATCGATTGCTATGCAATTCGATATCGCTTGCTAAATGTGTATATAAAAGAAAATCGAATTTATATCTAAACATAAGATTACGGAATACTTCCAAATGTACTGTCGTTATGCTGCCATGGCTTTATATCACCTTCATTACGTTAAAGAAGGCCAATTAACTTAAATATGTTAAACTAATGATTTGAAGCATCTCGATATCGATTGCTAAATGTGTATATACAAGAAAATCGACTGTATACCTAAATATAAGCCAACGGAATTCTTCTACATGCACTGCCGTTATGCGGCCATGGCTTTGTGCACACTTCAGTTCGCTAAAGAAGGTTTATTAACTTAAATATGTTAAACTAATTAGTTGAAGCATCTGGATATCGATTGCGAAATATATATTTACAAGAAAATCGACTTTATACCTAAATATAAGATTACGGAATTCTTCCAAATGCACTGCCGTTATACCGTTATGGCTTTATGTAAACTTCAGTAAGTTAAATAAGTTTAATTAACTGAAATATGATAAACTAATGATTTGAAGCATTTCGCTATCGATTGCTTAATGTGTATATACAAGAAAATCGACTTTATACCTAAATATAAGATAACGAAATTCTCCTACATGCACTGCCGTTATGCCGTCATGGCTTTATGCCAACTTCCGTTCGTTTAAGAAGGTTTATTCACTTAAATATGTTAAACTAATGATTTGAAGCATTTCGATATCGATTGCTGAATGAGTATATACAAGAAAATCGACTTTATACCTAAATATAAGATTACGGAATTCTTCTACATGCACTGCCGTTATGTCGTTATGGCTTTATGTAATCTTCAGTAAGATAAAGAAGGTTAATTAACCTAAATATGCTAAACCAGTTATTTGAAGCTTTTCGATATCGATTGCTAAATGCGTATATACAAGAAAATCGACTTTATTCCCAAATATAAGATTACGGAATTCTTCTAAATGCACTGTCGTTATGCCGCCATGGCTTTATATAACCTTCATTACGGTAAAGAAGGTTAATTAACCTAAATATGTTAAACTAATGATTTGAAGCATTTCGATATCGATTGCTAAATGTGTATGTACAACAAAAGCGACTTTATACCTGAATATAAGATTACGGAATTCTGCCACATATACTGCCGTTATGTCGTTATGGCTTTATGTAATCTTCAGTAAGATAAAGAAGGTTAATTAACTTAAATATGCTAAACCAGTTATTTGAAGCATTTTGATATCGATTGCAAAATGTGTATATACAAGAAAATCGACTTTATACCTAAATATAAGATTACGGAATTCTTCCACATGTACTGTCGTTATGCCAACATGGCTTTATATCACCTTCAATACGTTAAAGAAGGTTAATTATTTTAAATATGTTAAACTAATGGTTTGAGGGATTTCGATATCGATTGCTAAATGAGTAAATACCAGAAAATCGACTTTATACCTAAATATAAGATAACGGAATTCTTCTTAATGCACTGCCGTTGTACCGCCATGGCTTTATGCCAACTTCAGATCGTTAAAGAAGGTTTATTAACTTAAATATGTTAAACTAATGATTTGAACCATCTCGATGTCGATTGCTAAATGTGTATATATGTACAACAAAATCGACTTTATTCCTAGATAGAAGATAACGGAATTCTTCCAAATGCACTGCCGTTATACCGTTATTGCTTTATGTAAACTTCAGTAAGAAAAAGAAGGATAATTAACTTAAATATGTTAAACTAATGATTTGAAGCATATCGATATCGATTGCTAAATGTGTATATACAAGAAAATCGACTTTATACCTAAATATAAGATTACGGAATTCTTCAAAATGCACAGCCATTATGCCGATAAGGCTTTTGTAGACTTCAGTAAGATAAAAGGGTTAGTTAACTTAAATATGATAAACTAATGATTCGAAGCATTTCGATATGGATTGCTAAATGTGTATATAAAAGAAAATCGAATTTATATCTAAACATAAGATTACGGAATACTTCCAAATGTACTGTCGTTATGCCGCCATGGCTTTATATCACCTTCATTACGTTAAAGAAAGCCAATTAACTTAAATATGTTAAACTAATGATTGGAAGCATCTCGATATCGATAGCTAAATGTGTATATACAAGAAAATCGACTTTATACCTAAATATAAGCTAACGGAATTCTTCTACATGCACTGCCGTTATGCGGCCATGGCTTTGTGCACACTTCAGTTCGCTAAAGAAGGTTTATTAACTTAAATATGTTAAACTTATTAGTTGAAGCATCTGGATATCGATTGCGAAATATATATTTACAAGAAAATCGACTTTATACCTAAATATAAAATTACGGAATTCTTCCAAATGCACTGCCGTTATACCGTTATGGCTTTATGTAAACTTCAGTAAGATAAATAAGTTTAATTAACTGAAATATGATAAACTAATGATTTGAAGCATTTCGCTATCGATTGCTAAATGTGTATATACAAGAAAATCGACTTTATACCTAAATATAAGATAACGGAATTCTTCTACATGCACTGCCGTTATGCCGTCATGGCTTTATGCCAACTTCCGTTCGTTTAAGAAGGTTTATTCACTTAAATATGTTAAACTAATGATTTGAAGCATTTCGATATCGATTGTTAAATGTATATACACAAAAAAATCGACTTTATACTCAAGCATAAGATAACGGAATTCTTCTAAATGCACTGCCGTTATGGCTTTATGTTAAATTCAGTTCGTTACAGAAGGATTATTAGCTTAAATATGTTAAACCAGTTATTTGAAGCTTGGCTTTATATCACCTTCATTACGTTAAAAAAGCTTTATTAACTTAAATATATTAAACTAATGAATTGAAGCATTTCGATATCGATTGCTAAATGAGTATATACAAGAAAGTCGACTTTATATCTAAATACAAGATTACGGAATTCGTCGAAATACACTCCCGTTATGCCGTTATGGCTTTATATTAATTTCAGTACGCTAAAGAAGGTTAATTGTTTTAAATATGTTAAACTTATGGTTTGAAGCATTTCGATATCGATTGCTAAATGTGTAAATACAAGAAAATCGACTTTATACCTAAATATAAAATTATAACATTACGGAATTCTTCTACATGCACTGCCGTTATACCGTTAAGGCTTTATGTAGACTTCAGTAAGCTAAAAAATGTTTATTAACTTAATATGCTAAACTAATGATTTGAAGCATTTCGATATCGATTTCTAAATTTGTATGTACAAGAAAATAGATTTTATACCTAAATATAAGATTACGAAATTCTTCTACATGCACTGCCGTTATGCCGTCATGGCTATATGCAAATTTCAGATCGTTAAAAAAGGTTAATTAACTTAAATATGTTAAACTAATGAGTTGAACCATCTCGATGTCTATTGCTAAATGTGTATATACAACAAAATTGACTTTATTCCTAGTTGTAAGATTACGGAATTCTTCCAAATGCACTTCCGTTAAACCGTTATGGCTTTATGTAAACTTCAGTAAGAAAAAGAAGGATAGTTAACTTAAATATGTTAAACTAATGATTTGAAGCATATCGATATCGATTGCTAAATGTGTATATACAAGAAAAACGACCTTATACCTAAATATAAGATTACGGAATTCTGCCACATATACTGCCGTTATGTCGTTATGGCTTTATGTAAACTTCAGTAAGATAAAGAAGGTTAATTAACTTAAATATGCTAAACCAGTTATTTGAAGCATTTTGATATCGATTGCAAATATGTATATACAAGAAAATCGACTTTATACCTAAATATATGATTACGGAATTCTTCCACATGCACTGTCGTTATGCCGCCATGGCTTTATATCACCTTCAATACGTTAAAGAAGGTTACTTGTTTTAAATATGTTAAACTAATGGTTTGAAGCATTTCGATATCGATAGCTAAATGCGTATATACAAGAAAATCGACTTTATTCCCAAATATAAGATTACGGAATTCTTCTAAATGCACTGTCGTTATGCCGCCATGGCTTTATATAACCTTCATTACGGTAAAGAAGGTTAATTAACCTAAATATGTTAAACTAATGATTTGAAGCATTTCGATATCGATTGCAAATATGTATATACAAGAAAATCGACTTTATACCTAAATATAAGATTACGGAATTCTTCCACATGTACTGTCGTTATGCCGCCATGGCTTTATATCACCTTCAATACGTTAAAGAAGGTTACTTGTTTTAAATATGTTAAACTAATGGTTTGAAGCATTTCGATATCGATAGCTAAATGCGTATATACAAGAAAATCGACTTTATTCCCAAATATAAGATTACGGAATTCTTCTAAATGCACTGTCGTTATGCCGCCATGGCTTTATATCACCTTCAATACGTTAAAGAAGGTTAATTAACTTATATATGTTAAACTAATGATTTGAAGCATTTCGATATCGCTTGCTAAATGTGTATATACAAGAAAATCGAATTTATACCTAAATATAAGATTACGGAATTCTTCTAAATGCACTGCCGTTATGCCGCCATGGCTTTATATCACCTTCAATACGTTAAAGAAGGTTAATTAACTTAAATATGTTAAACTAATGATTTGAAGCATTTCGATATCGATATCTAAATGTGTATATAAAAGAAAATCGACTTTATACCTAAATAAAAGATTACGGAATTCTTCTAAATGCACTGCCGTAATACCGCCGTGGCTATATGCCAACTTCAGATCGTTAAAGAAGGTTTATTAACTTAAATATGTTAAACTAATAAGTTGAAGCATCTCGATATCTATTGCTAAATGTGTATATACAACAAAATCGACTTTATACCTAATTATAAGATTACGGAATTCTTCTAAATGCACTGCCGTTATGCCGCCATGGCTTTATATCAACTTCAATACGTTAAAGAAGGTTAATTAACTTAAATATGTTAAAGTAATGATTTGAAGCATTTCGATATCGCTTGCTAAATGTGTATATACACGAAAATCGACTTTATACCTAAATATAAGATAACGGAATTCTTCTGAATGCACTGCAGTTATACCCTTAAGGCTTTATGTAGACTTCAGTGCGTTAAAGAACGTTTATTAACTTAGATATGTTAAACTAATGATTTGAAGCATTTCGATATCGATTGCTAAATGTGTATATACAAGAAAATCGACTTTATACCTAAATATAAGATAACGGAATTCTTCTAAATGCACTGCCGTTATGCCGTTATGGCTTTATATAAATTTCAGTACGTTAAAGAAGGTTAATTTACTCAAATATGTTAAACTAATGACATGAGCATTTTGATATCGATTGCTAAATGTGTATGTACAAGAAAATCGATTTTATACCTAAATAAAAGCTTACGGAATTCACCCGAATATACTGCCGTTATGCCGTTATGGCTTTATGTAAAGGTCAGTAAGATAAAGAAGGTTAATTAACCTACGTATGCTAAACCAGTTATTTGAAGCATTTCGATATCGATTGCTAAATGCGTATATATTTACAACAAAATCGAATTTATACCTAAATATATGATTACGGAATTCTTCCACATGCACTGTCGTTATGCCGCCATGGCTTTATATCACCTTCAATACGTTAAAGAAGGTTACTTGTTTTAAATATGTTAAACTAATGGTTTGAAGCATTTCGATATCGATAGCTAAATGCGTATATACAAGAAAATCGACTTTATTCCCAAATATAAGATTACGGAATTCTTCGAAATACACTGCCGTTATGCCGTTATGGCTTTATATAAACTTCAGTAAGATAAAAAAGGTTAATTAACTTAATAATGTTAAACTAATGATTTGAAGCATTTCGATATGGATTGCTAAATGTGTATATACAAAAAAATCTACTTTATACCTAAATATAAGATTACGGAATTCTGCCACATATACTGCCGTTAAGTCGTTATGGCTTTTTGTAAACTTCAGTAAGATAAAGAAGGTTAATTAACTTAAATATGCTAAACCAGTTATTTGAAGCATTTTGATATCGATTGCAAAATGTGCATATACAATAAAAACGAACTTATACCTAAATATAAGATTACGGACTTTTTCTAAATGCACTGTCGTTATGCCGCCATGGCTTTATATCACCTTCATTACGTTAATGAAGGTTAATTAACTTAAATATGTTAAACTAATGATTTGAAGATTTTCGATATCGATTGCTAAATGTGTATATACAAGAAAATCGACTTTATACCTAAATATAAGATAACGTAATTCTTCTAAATGCACTGCCGTTATGCCGCCATGGCTTTATGTTAACTTCAGTGCGTTAAAGAAGCTTTATTAACTTTAATATATTAAACTAATGATTTGAAGCATTACGGAATTCTTCTAAATGCACTGCAGTTATACCGTTAAGGCTTTATGAAGACTTCAGTGCGTTAAAGAAGGTTTATTAACTTAAATATTTTAAATTAATGATTTGAAGCATTTCGATATCGATTGCTAAATGCGTATATACTAGAAAATCGACTTTATACCTAAATATAAGATAACGTAATTCTTCTAAATGCACTGCCGTTATGCTGTTATGGCTTTGTATAGATTTCAGTACGTTAAAGAAGGTTAATTTACTCAAATATGTTAAACTAATGATTTGAGCATTTCGATATCGATTGCTAAATGTGTATGTACAAGAAAATCGATTTTATACCTAAATAAAAGATTACATAATTCACCCAAATATACTGCCGTTATGCCGTTATGGCTTTATGTAAACTTCAGTTAGATAAAGAAGGTTAATTAACTTAAATATGCTAAACCAGTTATTTGAAGCATTTCGATATCGATTGCTAAATGCGTATATACAACAAAATCGAATTTATACCTAAATATAAGATTACAAAATTCTTCTAAATGCACTGTCGTTAGCCCGCCAAGGCTTTATATCACCTTCATTACGTTAATGAAGGTTAATTAATTTAAATATGTTAAAATAATGATTTGAAGATTTTCGATATCGATTGCTAAATGTGTATATACAAGAAAATCGAATTTATACCTAAATATAAGATAACGGAATTCTTCTGAATGCACTGCAGTTATACCCTTAAGGCTTTATGTAGACTTCGGTGCGTTAAAGAACGTTTATTAACTTAGATATGTTAAACTAATGATTTGAAGCATTTCGATATCGATTGCTAAATGTGTATATACAAGAAAATCGACTTTATACCTAAATATAAGATAGCCGAATTCTTCTGAATGCACTGCAGTTATACCCTTAAGGCTTTATGTAGACTTCAGTAAGATAGAGAGGGTTAATAAACTTAAATATGTTAAACTAATGATTTGAAGCATTTCGTTATCGATTGCTAAATGTGTATATAAAAGAAAATCGGAATTCTTCTCAGTGCACTGCCGTTATGCCGCCATGGCTTTATATAAACTTCAATACGTTAAAGAAGGTTAATTAACTTAAATATGTTAAACTAATGATTTGAAGCAATTCGATATCGCTTGCTAAATGTGTATATACAAGAAAATCGAAGTTATACCTAAATATAAGATAACGGAATTCTTCTGAATGCACTGCAGTTATACCCTTAAGGCTTTATGTAGACTTCGGTGCGTTAAAGAACGTTTATTAACTTAGATATGTTAAACTAATGATTTGAAGCATTTCGATATCGATTGCTAAATGTGTATATACAAGAAAATCGACTTTATACCTAAATATAAGATAACGGAATTCTTCTGAATGCACTGCAGTTATACCCTTAAGGCTTTATGTAGACTTCAGTAAGATAGAGAGGGTTAATTAAATTAAATATGTTAAACTAATGATTTGAAGTATTTCGTTATCGATTGCTAAATGTGTATATAAAAGAAAATCGTTTTTATACATAAATATAAGATTACGGAATTCTTCTCAATGCACTGCCGTTATGCCGCCATGGCTTTATATCAACTTCAATACGTTAAAGAAGGTTAATTAACTTAAATATGTTAAACTAATGATTTGAAGCAATTCGATATCGCTTGCTAAATGTGTATAAACAAGAAAATATAAGATAACGCAATTCTTCTGAATGCACTGCAGTTATACCCTTAAGCCTTTATGTAGACTTCAGTGCGTTAAAGAAGGTTAATTAACTTAAATATGTTAAACTAATGATTTGAAGCATTTCGATATCGATTGCTAAATGTGTATAGGCAACAAAATCGACTTTATACCTAAATAGAAGTTTACGGAATTCTTCTGAATGCACTGCAGTTATACCCTTAAGGCTTTATGTAGACTTCAGTGCGTTAAAGAAGGTTAATTAACTTAAATATGTTAAACTAATGATTTGAAGCATTTCGATATCGATTGCTAAATGTGTATATACAAGAAAATCGACTTTACACCTAAATATAAGATAACGGAATTCTTCTACATGCACTGCCGTTATGCCGCCACGGATTTATGCCAACTTCAGTTTGTTAAAGAAGGTTTATTAACTCAAATATGTTAAACTAATGAGTTGAAGCATCTCGATATCGATTGCTAAATGTGTATATGCAACAAAATCGTTTTTATACCTAAATAGAAGTTTACGGAATTCTTCTGAATGCACTGCAGTTATACCCTTAAGGCTTTATGTAGTCTTCAGTGCGTTAAAGAACGTTTACTAACTTAGATATGTTAAACTAATGATTTGAAGCATTTCGATATCGATTGCTAAATGGGTATATATGCAAGAAAATCGACTTTATACCTAAATATAAGACTACGGACTTCTTCTAAATGCACTGCCGTTATGCCGCCATGGCTTTATATCAACTTCAATACGTTAAAGGAGGTTAGTTAACTTAAATATGTTAAACTAATGATTTGAAGCATTACAATATCGCTTGCTAAATGCGTACATACAAGAAAATCAAATTTATACCTAAATATAAGATAACGGAATTCTTCTAAATGCACTGCCGTTATGCCGTTAAGGCTTTATGTAGACTTCAGTAAGACAGAGAGGGTTAATTAACTTGAATATGTTAAACTAATGATTTGAAGCATTTCGATATCGCTTGCTAAATGTGTACATACAAGAAAATCAAATTTATACCTAAATATAAGATAACGGAATTCTTCTAAATGCACTGCTGTTATGCCGTTAAGGCTTTACGTAGACTTCGGTAAGACAGAGAGGGTTAATTAACTTGAATATGTTAAACTCATGAGTTGAACCATCTCGATATCGATTGCTAAATGTGTATATACAAGAAAATCGACTTTATACCTAAATATAAGATACGGAATTCTTCTAAATGCACTGCAGTTATACCGTTAAGGCCTTATGAAGACGTCAAAGCGTTAAAGAAGGTTTATTAACTTAGGTATGTTAAACTAATGATTTGAAGCATTTCGATATCGATTGCTAAATGTGTATATACAAGAAAATCGACTTTATACCTAAATATAAGATTACGTAATTCTTCTAAATGCACTGCCGTTATGCCGTTAAGGCTTTTGTAGACTTCAGTAAAATAAAGATGTTAAATTAACTTAAATATAGTAAACTAATGATTTGAAGCATTTCGATATCGATTGCTAAATGTCTATATACAACAAAATCGACTATATACCTAGATATAAGATTACGGAATTCTTGTAAATGCACTGCCGTTATGCCGCTAAGGCTTTTGTAGACTTCAGTAAAATAAAGATGTTTAATTAACTTAAATATTGTAAACTAATGATTTGAAGCATTTCGATATCGATTGCTAAATGTGTATATACAAGAAAATCGACTTTATACCTAAATATAAGATTACGTAATTCTTGTAAATGCACTGCCGTTATGCCGCTAAGGCTTTTGTAGACTTCAGTAAAATAAAGATGTTTAATTAACTTAAATATTGTAAACTAATGATTTGAAGCATTTCGATATCGATTGCTAAATGTGTATATACAAGAAAATCGACTTTATACCTAAATATAAGATTACGTAATTCTTCTAAATTCACTGCCGTTATGCCGTTAAGGCTTTTGTAGCCTTCAGTAAAATAAAGATGTTTAATTAACTTAGATATTGTAAACTAATGATTTGCAGCACGTCGATATCGATTGCTAAATGCGTATATACAAGAAAATCGACTTTATACCTAAATATAAGATAACGGAATTCTTCTAAATGCACTGCCGTTATGGCTTTATATAAATTTCAGTACGTTAAAGAAGGTTAATTTACTCAAATATGTTAAACTAATGACTTGAGCATTTCGATATCGATTGCTAAATGTGTATGTACAAGAAAATCGATTTTATACCTGAATAAAAGCTTTCGGAATTCACCCAAATATACTGCCGTTATGTCGTTATGGCTTTATGTAAACTTCAGTAAGATAAAGAAGGTTAATTAACTTAAATATGCTAAACCAGTTATTTGAAGCATTTTGATATCGATTGCAAAATGTGTATATACAAGAAAATCGACTTTATACCTAAATATAAGATTACGGAATTCTTCCACATGTACTGTCGTTATGCCGCCATGGCTTTATATCACCTTCAATACGTTAAAGAAGGTTAATTATTTTAAATATGTTAAACTAATGGTTTGAAGCATTTCGATATCGATTGCTAAATTTGTATATAAAAGAAAATCGAATTTATACCTAAATATAAAATTAAAACATTACGGAATTCTTCTAAATGCACTGCCGTTATACCGTTAAGGCTTTATGTAGACTTCAGTAAGCTAAAAAATGTTTATTAACTTAATATGTTTAACTAATGATTTGAAGCATTTCGATATCGATAGCTAAATGTGTATATACAAAAAAATCGACTTTATACCTAAATATAAGATTGCGGAGTTCTTCCACATGTACTGTCGTTATGCCGCCATGGCTTTATATCACCTTCAATACGTTAAAGAAGGTTAATTATTTTAAATATGTTAAACTAATGGTTTGAAGCATTTCGATATCGATTGCTAAATTTGTATATACAAGAAAATCGAATTTATCCCTAAATATAAAATTAAAACATTACGGAATTCTTCTAAATGCACTGCCGTTATACCGTTAAGGCTTTATGTAGACTTCAGTAAGCTAAAAAATGTTTATTATTTTAATATGTTTAACTAATGATTTGAAGCATTTCGATATCGATAGCTAAATGTGTATATACAAAAAAATCGACTTTATACCTAAATATAAGATTGCGGAGTTCTTCCACATGTACTGTCGTTATGCCGCCATGGCTTTATATCACCTTCAATACGTTAAAGAAGGTTAATTATTTTAAATATGTTAAAATAATGGTTTGAAGCATTTCGATATCGAAAGCTAAATGTGTATATACAAAAAGTCGACTTTATACCTAAATATAAGATTACGGAATTCTTCTAAATGCACTGCCGTTATGCCGTCATGGCTATATGCAAACTTCAGATCGTTAAAGAAGGTCTATTAACTTAAATATGTTAAACTAATGATTTGCAGCATTTCGATATTAATTGCTTAATGTGTATGTACAAGAAAATCGATTTTATACCTAAATAAAAGATTACAGAATTCACCCAAACATACTGCCGTTATGCCGTTATGGCTTTATGTAAACTTCAGCAAGATAAAGGGGGGTAAATTAACCTAAATATGCTAAACCAGTTATATGAAGCATTTCGATATCGATTGCTAAATGCCTATATACAACAAAATCGAACTTATATCTAAATATAAGATTACGGAATTTTTCTAAATGCACTGTCGTTATGCCGCCATGGCTTTATATCACCTTCATTAAGTTAATGAAGCTTAATTAACTTAAATATGTTAAACTAATGATTTAAAGATTTTCGATATCGATTGCTAAATGTGTATATACAAGAAAATCGACTTTATATCTAAATATAAGATTACGGAATTCTTCTACATGCACTGCCGTTATGCCGCCATGGCTTTATGTTAACTTCAGTGCGTTAAAGAAGCTTTATTAACTTTAATATATTAAACAAATGATTTGAAGCATTTCGATATCGATTGCTAAATGAGTATATACACGAAAATCGACTTTATACCCAAATATAAGATTACGGATTTCTTCTACATGCACTGCCTTTATGCCGCCATGGCTTTATGTTAACTTCAGTGCGTTAAAGAAGCTTTATTTACTTTAATATATTAAACTAATGATTTGAGGCAATACGGAATTCTTCTAAATGCACTGCAGTTATACCGTTAAAGCTTTATGAAGTTTTCAGTGCGTGAAAGAAGGTTTATTAACTTAAACATGTTAAACTTATGATTTGAAGCACGTCTATATCGATTGCTATATGCGTATATACAAGAAAATCGACTTTATACCTAAATATAAGATAACGTAATTCTTCTAAATGCACTGCCGTTATGCTGTTATGGCTTTATATAAATTCCAGTAAATTTCAGCTTTATGTAGACTTCAGTGCGTTAAAGAACGTTTACTAACTTAGATATGTTAAACTAATGATTTGAAGCATTTCGATATCGATTGCTAAATGTGTATATACAAGAAAATCGCCTTTATACCTAAATATAAGATTACGTAATTCTTCTACATGCACTGCCGTTATGCCGCCATGGATTTATGCCAACTTCAGTTTGTTAAAGAAGGTTTATTAACTCAAATATGTTAAACTAATGAGTTGAAGCATCTCGATATCGATTGCTTAATGTGTATATGCAACAAAATCGACTTTATACCTAAATAGAAGTTTACGGAATTCTTCTGAATGCACTGCAGTTATACCCTTAAGGCTTTATGTAGACTTCAGTGCGTTAAAGAACGTTTATTAACTTAGATATGTTAAACTAATGATTTGAAGCATTTCGATATCGATTGCTAAATGTGTATATACAAGAAAATCGACTTTGTACCTAAATATAAGATTACGTAATTCTTCTAAATTCACTGCCGTTATGCCGTTAAGGCTTTTGTAGACTTCAGTAAAATAAAGATGTTAAATTAGCTTTGATATAGTAAACTAATGATTTGAAGCATTTCGATATCGATTGCTAACTGTCTATATACAACAAAATCGACTATATACCTAGATATAAGATTACGGAATTCTTGTAAATGCACTGCCGTTATGCCGCTAAGGCTTTTGTAGCCTTCAGTAAAATAAAGATGTTTAATTAACTTAAATAATGTAAACTAATGATTTGAAGCACGTCGATATCGATTGCTAAATGCGTATATACAAGAAAATCGACTTTATACCTAAATATAAGATAACGGAATTCTTCTAAATGCACTGCCGTTATGGCTTTATATAAATTTCAGTACGTTAAAGAAGGTTAATTTACTCAAATATGTTAAACTAATGACTTGAGCATTTCGATATCGATTGCTAAATGTGTATGTACAAGAAAATCGATTTTATACCTGAATAAAAGCTTTCGGAATTCACCCAAATATACTGCCGTTATGTCGTTATGGCTTTATGTAAACTTCAGTAAGATAAAGAAGGTTAATTAACTTAAGTATGCTAAACCAGTTATTTGAAGCATTTTGATATCGATTGCAAAATGTGTATATACAAGAAAATCGACTTTATACCTAAATATAAGATTACGGAATTCTTCCACATGTACTGTCGTTATGCCGCCATGGCTTTATATCACCTTCAATACGTTAAAGAAGGTTAATTATTTTAAATATGTTAAACTAATGGTTTGAAGCATTTCGATATCGATTGCTAAATTTGTATATACAAGAAAATCGAATTTATACCTAAATATAAAATTAAAACATTACGGAATTCTTCTAAATGCACTGCCGTTATACCGTTAAGGCTTTATGTAGATTTCAGTAAGCTAAAAAATGTTTATTATTTTAATATGTTTAACTAATGATTTGAAGCATTTCGATATCGATAGCTAAATGTGTATATACAAAAAAATCGACTTTATACCTAAATATAAGATTGCGGAGTTCTTCCACATGTACTGTCGTTATGCCGCCATGGCTTTATATCACCTTCAATACGTTAAAGAAGGTTAATTATTTTAAATATGTTAAAATAATGGTTTGAAGCATTTCGATATCGATTGCTAAATGTGTATGTACAAGAAAATCGATTTTATACCTGAATAAAAGCTTTCGGAATTCACCCAAATATACTGCCGTTATGTCGTTATGGCTTTATGTAAACTTCAGTAAGATAAAGAAGGTTAATTAACTTTAATATGCTAAACCAGTTATTTGAAGCATTTTGATATCGATTTCAAAATGTGTATATACAAGAAAATCGACTTTATACCTAAATATAAGATTACGGAATTCTTCCACATGTACTGTCGTTATGCCGCCATGGCTTTATATCACCTTCAATACGTTAAAGAAGGTTAATTATTTTTAATATGTTAAACTAATGAGTTGAAGCATCTCGATATCGATTGCTAAATGGGTATATACAAGAAAATCGACTTTATACCTAAATATAAGACTACGGACTTCTTCTAAATGCACTGCCGTTATGCCGCCATGGTTTTATATCAACTTCAATACGTTAAAGGAGGTTAGTTAACTTAAATATGTTAAACTAAAGATTTGAAGCATTTCGATATCGCTTGCTAAATGTGTACATACAAGAAAATAAATTTATACCTAAATATAAGATAACGAAATTCTTCTAAATGCACTGCCGTTATGCCGTTAAGGCTTAATGTTGACTTCAGTAAGACAAATAAGGTTTATTAACTTGAATATGTTAAACTAATGATTTGAAGCATTTCGATATCGATAGCAAAATATGTAAATACAAGAAAATCAACTGTATACCTAAATATATGAATACGGAATTCTTCTAAATGCACTGTCGTTAGGCCGCCATGGCTTATATCATTATTCATTACGTTAGAGAAGGTTAATTATTTTAAATATGTTAAACTAATGATTTGAAGCATTTCGATATCGATTGCTAAATGTGTATATACAAGAAAATCGACTTTATACCTAAATATAAGATAACGGAATTCTTCTACATGCACTGCCGTTATGCCGCCATGGATTTATGCCAACTTCAGTTTGTTAAAGAAGGTTTATTAACTCGAATATGTTAAACTAATGAGTTGAAGCATCTCGGTATCGATTGCTAAATGTGTATAGGCAACAAAATCGATTTTATACCTAAATAGAAGTTTACGGAATTCTTCTGAACGCACTGCAGTTATACCCTTAAGGCTTTATGTAGACTTCAGTGCGTTAAAGAACGTTCATTAACTTAGGTATGTTAAACTAATGATTTGAAGCATTTCGATATCGATTGCTAAATGGGTATATACAAGAAAATCGACTTTATACCTAAATATAAGACTACGGACTTCTTCTAAATGCACTGCCGTTATGCCGCCATGGCTTTACGCAAACTTCCGTTCGTTAAAGAAGGTTTATGAACTTAAATATTTTAAACTAATGATTTGAAGCATCTCGATGTCGATTGCTAAATGTGTATATACAAGAAAATCGACTTTATACCTAAATATAAGCTAACGGAATTCTTCTACATGCACTGCCGTTATGCCGCCATGGCTTTATGCACACTTCAGTTCGTAAAAGAAGGTTTATTAAAGCCGTTAAGGCTTTATGTAGACTTCAGTAAGACAAAGAAGGTTTATTAACTTGAATATGTTAAACTAATGATTTGAAGCATTTCGATATCGATAGCTAAATATGTAAATACAAGAAAATCAACTGTATACCTAAATATAAGAATACGGAATTCTTCTAAATGCACTGCAGTTATACCGCTAAGGCCTTATGAAGACGTCAGTGCGTTAAAGAAGGTTTATTAACTTAAGTATGTTAAACTAATGATTTGAAGCGTTTCAATTTTAATTGCTAAATGTGTATATACCAGAAAATCGACTTTATACCTAAATATAAGATTACGGGATTCTTCTACATGCACTGCCGTTATGCCGCCATGGCTTTATGTTAACTTCAGTGCGTTAAAGAAGCTTTATTAACTTTAATATATTAAACTAATGATTTGAAGCATTTCGATATCGATTGCTAAATGAGTATATACACGAAAATCGACTTTATACCTAAATATAAGATTACGTAATTCTGCCACATATACTGCCGTTATGCCGCCATGGCTTTATGTTAACTTCAGTGCGTTAAAGAAGCTTTATTAACTTTAATATATTAAACTAATTATTTGAGGCATTACGGAATTCTTCTAAATGCACTGCAGTTATACCGTTAAGGCTTTATGAAGACTTCAGTGCGTTAAAGAAGGTTTATTAACTTAAATATATTAAACTAATGATTTGAAGCACGTCGATATCGATTGCTAAATGCGTATATACAAGAAAATCGACTTTATACCTAAATATAAGATAACGTAATTCTTCTAAATGCACTGCGTTATGCTGTTATGGCTTTATATAAACTTCAGAAAGTTTAAGAAGGTTAATTTACTCAAATATGTTAAACTAATGATTTGAGCATTTCGATATCGATTGCTAAATGTGTATATACAACAAAATCGAATTTATACCTAAATATAAGATTACCTAATTCTTCTAAATGCACTGCCGTTATGCCGCCATGGCTATATGCCAACTTCAGATCGTTAAAGAAGGTTTATTAACATAAATATGTTAAACGAATGATTTGAAGCATTTGGATATCGATAGCTAAATGTGTATATACAAGAAAATCGATTTTATACCTAAATAAAAGCTTAAGGAATTCACCCAAATATACTGCCGTTATGCCGTTATGGCTTTATGTAAACTTCAGTAAGATAAAGAAGGTTAATTAACTTAAATATGCCAAACCAGTTATTTGAAGCATTTCGATATCGATTGCTAAATGCGTATATACAACAAAATCGAATTTATACCTAAATATAAGATTACGGAATTCTTCTAAATGCACTGTCGTTAGGCCGCCATGGCTTATATCATTATTCATTACGTTAGCGAAGGTAAATTATTTTAAATATGTTAAACTAATGATTTGAAGATTTTCGATATCGATTGCTAAATGTGTAAATACAAGAAAATCGAATATATACCTAAATATAAGATTACGGAATTCTTCTACATGCACTGTCGTTATGCCGCCATGGCTTTATATAACCTTCATTACGGTAAAGAAGGTTAATTAACTTAAATAAGTTAAACTAATGATTTGAAGCATTTCGATATCGATTGCTAAATGTGTATGTACAACAAAATCGACTTTATACCTAAATATAAGATTATGGAATTCTGCCACATATACTGCCGTTAAACTTCAGTAAGATAAAGCAGGTTAATTAACTTAAATATGCTAAACCAGTTATTTGAAGCATTTTGATATCGATTGCAAAATGTGTATATACAAGAAAATCGACTTTATACCTAAATATAAGATTACGGAATTCTTCCACATGTACTGTCGTTATGCCGCCATGGCCTTATATCACCTTCAATACGTTAAAGAAGGTTAATTATTTTAAATATGTTAAACTAATGGTTTGAAGCATTTCGATATCGATTGCTAAATGTGTAAATACAAGAAAATCGATTTTATACCTAAATATAAAATTATAACATTACGGAATTCTTCTAAATGCACTGCCGTTATACCGTTAAGGCTTTATGTAGACTTCAGTAAGCTAAAAAATGTTTATTATTTTAATATGTTAAACTAATGATATGAAGCATTTCGATATCGATAGCTAAATGTGTATATACAAGAAAATCGACTTTATACCTAAATATAAGATTACGGAATTCTTCTACATGCACTGCAGTTATGCCGTCATGGCTATATGCAAACTTCAGATCGTTAAAGAAGGTTTATTAACTTAAATATGTTAAACTAATGAAGTGAGCCATCTCGATATCGATTGCTAAATGTGTATATACAACAAAATCGACTTTATTCCTGGATATAAGATTACGGAATTCTTCCATATGCACTGCTGTTATACCGTTATGGCTTTATGTAAACTTCAGTAAGAAAAAGAATAATAATTAACTTAAATATGTTAAACTAACGATTTGAAGCATATCGATATCGATTGCTAAATGTGTATATACAAGAAAATCGACTTTATACCTAAATATAAGATTACGGAATTCTTCTAAATGCACGGCCGTTATGCCGCCATGGCTTTACGCAAACTTCCGTTCGTTAAAGAAGCTTAATTAACTTAAATATGTTAAACTAATGATTTGAAGCATTTCGATATCGATTGCTTAATGTGTATATATAAGAAAATCGACTTTATACCTAAATATAAGATAACGGAATTCTTCTTAATGCACTGCCGTTATGCCGTTATGGATTTATGTTCAGTTCGTTAAAGGGGGTTTATTAACTTAACTATGTTAAACCAGTTATTTAAAGCATATCGATATCGATTGCTTAATGCAAATATACAAGAAAATCGACTTTATACCTAAATATTAGACTACGGAATTCTTCCAAATGTACTGTCGTTATGCCGCCATGGCATTTGAGGCATTTGAGGCATTTCGATATCGCTTGCTAAATGTGTATATAAAAGAAAATCGAATTTATATCTACACATAAGGTTACGGAATACTTCTATATGTACTGTCGTTATGCCGCCATGGTTTATATCACATTCCTTACGTTAAAGAAGGCTAGTTAACTTAAATATGTTCAACTAATAATTTGAAGCATTTCGATATCGATTGCTAAATGTGTATATGCAAGAAAATCGACTTTATACATTAATATAAGATAACGGAATTCTTCTAAATGCACTCCCTTTATGCCGTTATGGATTTATGTTCAGTTCGTTGAAGAAGGTTTATTAACTTAAATATGTTAAACCAGTTATTTGAAGCATTTCGATATTGATTGCTTAATGCATATATACAAGAAAATCGACTTTATACCTAAATATAAGACTACGGAATTCTTCCAAATGTACTGTCGTTATGCCGCCATGGCTTTATATCAACTTCAATACGTTAAAGAAGGTTACTTAACTTATATTTGGTAAACTAATGATTTGAAGCATTTCGATATCGCTTGCTAAACGTGTATATAAAAGAAAATCGAATTTATATCTAAACATAAGATTACGGAATACTTCCAAATATACTGTCGTTATGCCGCCATGGCTTTATATCACCTTCATTACGTTAAAGAAGGCTAATTAACTTAAATATGTCAAACTAATGATTTGAAGCATCTCGATATCGATTGCTAAATGTGTATGTACAAGTAAATCGATTTATACCTAAGTAAAAGATTACGGAATTCTTCTAAATGCACTGTCGTTATGTCGCCATGGCTTTATATTACCTTCATTACGTTAAAGAAGGTTAATTAACTTAAATATGTTTGTCGGGGTGATCGACGTGTGTTTGCCGGTGTGCCAAATAAAATAAAAACTGATTAGAAATCGGGTAATAATTCAGTTTGTGTATTTAAGGGTATAATACTTGCATGTGTATAGGATGAGTTAGTATGTGCAATTGTTTAGTTATGTGTGTGTGTTTATACAATTATAACTTAACTCAAGGGTTATTTACAAGTATAAATATAATAAATATTTTAGATAAAACCTTTTTTGTTTCCCGCGTTGATATGCTGATGCTGCTACTTATGTTGTTGCTGCTGACTCTGCTGCTGTTGTTGCTATAAAATGCTGCTGTTGTTTTGGCGCCGTATGTCCGTCCGCTCTGGTAATTGGTTTTATTGTGTGTTTTCGTTTTGTTGGGTACTTCGCTGTTATGTTGGCGCTGTTGGGTGTTTTTTGCATTGTCCTCTAATTCGTATTTAGACGAGTTAGGAGGACAATGCAGGGATGTGTTCATTTGGTATGAAGAATGTTAAACTAATGATTTGAAGATTTTCGATATCGATTGCTAAATGTGTATATACAAGAAAATCGTCTTTATACCTAAATATATGATTAGGAAATTCTTCCAAATGTACTGTCGTTATGCCGCCATGGCTTTGTATCACCTTCAATACGTTAAAGAAGATTTATTAACTTAAATATGTTAAACTAATGATTTGAAGCATTTCGATGTCGATTGCTAAATGCGTATATACAACAAACTCGAATTTATACCTAAATATAAGATTATGGAATTTTTCTACATGCACTGCCGTTATGCCGCTATGGCTTTATGTTAACTTCAGTGCGTTAAAGAAGCTTAATTAACTTTAATATATTAAACTAATGAGTTGAACCATCTCGATATCGATTGCTAATGTGTATTTACAACAAAGTCGACTTTATACCTAAATATAAGATTACGGAATTCTTCTAAATGTACTGTCGTTATGCCGCCATGGCTTTGTATCACCTTCAATACGTTAGAGAAGATTTATTAACTTAAATATGTTAAACTAATGATTTGAAGCAAGAACAAGAAATTCGAAATCATACCTAAATATAAGACTACGTACTTCTTCTAAATGCACTGCCGTTATGCCGTTAAGGCTTTTGTAGATTTCAGTAAGAAAAAGAGGATTAATTTACTTAAATATGTTAAACTAATGATTTGAAGCATTTCGATATCGCTTGCTAAATGAGTATATACAAGAAAATCGAGTTTATACCTATGTAAATATAACATTACGGAATTCTTCTAAATGCACTGCCGTTATGCCGTTAAGGCTTTTGTAGACTTCAGTAAGATAAAGAGGGTTAATTAACTTAAATATGTTAAACTAATGATTCGAAGCATTTCGATATGGATTGCTAAATGAGTATATACAAAAAAATCGACTTTATACCTAAATAGAGGATTACGGAATTCTTCTAAATGCACTGCCGTTATGCCGTTAAGGCTTTTGTAGACTTCAGTAAGATAAAGAGGGTTAATTAACTTAAATATGTTAAACTAATGATTTGAAGCATTTCGATATCGCTTGCTAAATGAGTATATACAAGAAAATCGAGTTTATACCTATATATAACTTTACGGAATTCTTCTAAATGCACTGCCGTTATGCCGTTAAGGCTTTTGTAGACTTCAGTAAGATAAAGAGGGTTAATTAACTTAAATATGTTAAACTAATGATTCGAAGCATTTCGATATGGATTGCTAAATGAGTATATACAAAAAAATCGACTTTATACCTAAATAGAGGATTACGGAATTCTTCTAAATGCACTGCCGTTTTGCCGTTAAGGCTTTTGTAGGCTTCAGTAAGATAAAGAGGGTTAATTATCTTAACCTTTGACCACCTGCCAGCGGTGGTGGTGACCGCAACGACATTTTGAATTTTAATTTCGTAGGAGTTCGTTATCGCGTGTTAGTGTGCGTTCGTGTACCTTTTCTGGTTGTGGTTTAGTGTCGCGTGTGCGCTCGGCAAGCATACAAGTGCGCTCGTTTGACTTGGGTGAGTAAAAATATTTTGATAGCGGTCATGGTGACTGCGTGCAGGTAGTTATGTGATTACACACAATAACGTTTATGTTTATTGTTTTAGAGTAAAAATGGATGTAAACATCGAAAATATTAGGAGATAGTTAGAGGAAGAACTGTCGGATGTGGAGCAAATCCTGGATGAGAGTTACAGTGATATAGACCCTGAGGATTTAGAAGTTCCCGAGGTTTTAGATGACTGTGAATCTGATGACTGCCTGCAAGTGTCAAAGTGCCGATGGACAGCCGGAGGGAGGTATATTTGAGGAATTTTCTTCAGAAGACGAGTTACCCTTGTCACAACTCCAGACTAGAAATTGGAACTATTTTGGAAAAAATCGTTTTCGGTGGTCTTCTGTGCCAATTGCTAGTCGTACTAGAACTCAGCGGTATAACATTGTATCGCAAGGACAAGGACTTCAATCGGCCTATCATGAAGTTCTCAATGATTCTACAACACCTCTTGACCTTTGGAGCATTTTATTTACAGATGAGATGCTGGAAAACATAGTGATACATACAAACGACAAAATAAGGCAGTTACGACCAAGATATAAAAACCAAGGCTGTGTTCATGATGTTGATCTCATAGAGTTAAAAGCATTTATTAGTTTTTTATTCTATACAGCTATTTTTAAAGACAATCGGGAACATTATGCGTGGTGGTATAGTTCTGATGGCTCAGGAAGAGAAATATATCGTTGCATTCTAAGTAAACATAGATTCGAGATTTTGATGAAAGCAATTCGTTTCGATGATGCAGAAACAAGAGCGCAACGGCGAGATACTGACATTTCTGCTCCAATCGCCGAGCTATTCAGCTCTTTCATTCAAAATTGCCAAAAGGTGTACAGCATCGGAACCTGTGCCTGTATTGATGAGATGCTGGTAGCTTTTCGAGGTCGGTGTCGTTTTAGGGTGTTTATGCCAAAGAAGCCCGCTAAATATGGCTTAAAGATTATGTGCCTTACAGATGCCCGAAATGGTTATTTACTCAATGCTTACATATATTTAGGTAAAGACTCGGACGGGACCAATTTGACATCAGAACACACTCGATTTTCAAAACCTACTCAAGCAGTTTTACGACTCATATCTCCAATTGAAGGGTCGAATAGAAACATCACTGCTGATAATTGGTTTTGTTCAGTTGAGCTAGTCGATGTTTTGAAAGATAAAAAGTTATCTCTTGTGGGTACTTAAAAAAAAAAATAAAACAGAAATTCCGCCAGAATTCAAACCAAATCGGCGACGAGAAATTGGAACCTCGCTTTTCGGTTTTACTAAAAATATTACTTTAGCATCTTTTGTGTCGAGAAAAAACCGTGCTGTGGTGTTAATTTCCAGTATGCACCATACAGCAAACGTAGACGATAATGCAAAAAAGCCCGAAATAATATTATACTACAATGAAACTTAAATTGGCGTTGATTTATTGGATCAAAGGTGTGCGAACTATACCACGGCGCGACGAACGCAAAGATGGCCTTTGTGCACTTTTTATCCTCTGTTAGATATATCAGCTTCCAATGCTTATGTCATGAGTAAGAAGTAGATTTAAATTTATGAAGCAGCTAGCAGAAGATCTGACCATGCCACACATGAATCGTCGAGAAAATAACAAGCACACTCCTCGTGACATCAAAACTTCTATTCGCTGGATCTTGAAAATAGAAGAAAAATTGCCTTCTGTTTCTGAAGCTGTTCAACTTGTGATCCCAAGAAGAAACGAAAAACATTTCGATTGTGTTTTATATGTAAAAATCCAATCTGTGTGGAATGTTCTAACAAAGCGTGCAAAAGTTGTCGTGAAAAATTTTAAGAATTTACCCCCTGTAATTTTCTCGAAGTTTTGTTTTTTTTTTTAACTTTTATTTTTTTATGTCACTAGAATATTATTATATTCTTTAAAGAAAGACAGAGACAAGAAAATCGACTTTATACCTAAATATAAGCTAACGGAATTCTTCTACATGCACTGCCGTTATGCCGCCATGGCTTTATGCACACTTCAGTTCGTAAAAGAAGGTTTATTAACTTAAATATGTTAAACTAATGAGTTGAAGCATCTCGATATCGATTGCGAAATATATATATACAAGAAAATCGACTTTATACCTAAATATAGTATTACGGAATTCTTCCAAATGCACTGCCGTTATACCGTTATGGCTTTATGTAAACTTCAGTAACATAAATTAGGTTAATTAACTTAAATATGATAAACTAATTATTTGAAGCATCTCGATATCGATTGCTAAATGTGTATATACAAGAAAATCGACTTTATACCTAAATCTAAGATTACGGAATTCTTCTAAATGCACTGCCGTTATGCCGCCATTGCTTTATGCCAACTTCAGTTCGTTAAAGAAGGTTTATGAACTTAAATATTTTAAACTAATGATTTTAAGCATTTCGATATCGATTGCTATATGTATATATACAAGAAAATCGACTTTATACCTAAATATAAGATAACGGAATTCTTCTAAATGCACTGCCGTTATGCCGTTAAGGCTTTTGTAGACTTCAGTAAGATAAAGAGGGTTAATTAACTTAAATATGTTAAACTAATGATTCGAAGCATTTCGATATGGATTGCTAAATGAGTATATACAAAAAAATCGACTTTATACCTAAATATAAGATTACGGAATTCATCAAAATACACTCCCTTTATGCCGTTTTGGCTTTATATCACCTTCATTACGTTAAAGAAGGTTAATTAACTTAAATATGTTAAACTAATGATTTGAAGATTTTCGATATCGATTGCTAAATGTGTAAATACAAGAAAGTCGACTTTATACCTAAATATAAGAATACGGAATTCTTCGAAATACACTCCCGTTATGCCGTTATGGCTTTATATCACCTTCATTACGTTAAAGAAGCTTTATTAACTTAAATATATTAAACTAGTGATTTGAAGCATTTCGATATCGATTGCTAAATGAGTATATACAAGAAAGTCGACTTTATATCTAAATGCAAGGTTACGGAATTCATCGAAATACACTCCCGTTATGCCGTTATGGCTTTATATAAATTTCAGTACGCTAAAGAAGGTTAATTTACTTAAATATGCTAAACTAATGATTTGAAGCATTTCAAGTATGTACAAGTAAATCGATTTTATACCTAAGTAAAATTTTACGGAATTCTTCTAAATGCACTGTCGTTATGTCGCCATGGCTTTATATTACCTTCATTACGTTAAAGAAGGTTAATTAACTTAAATATGTTTGTCGGGGTGATCGACGTGTGTTTGCCGGTGTGCCAAATAAAATAAAAACTGATTAGAAATCGGGTAATAATTCAGTTTGTGTATTTAAGGGTATAATACTTGCATGTGTATAGGATGAGTTAGTATGTACAATTGTTTAGTTATGTGTGTGTGTTTATACAATTATAACTTAACTCAAGGGTTATTTAGAAGTATAAATATAATAAATATTTTAGATAAAACCTTTTTTGTTTCCCGCGTTGATATGCTGATGCTGCTACTTATGTTGTTGCTGCTGACTCTGCTGCTGTTGTTGCTATAAAATGCTGCTGTTGTTTTGGCGCCGTATGTCCGTCCGCTCTGGTGATTGGTTTCATTGTGTTTTTTCGTCTTGTTGGGTACTTCGCTGTTATGTTGGCGCTGTTGGGTGTTTTTTGCATTGTCCTCTAATTCGTATTTAGACGAGTTAGGAGGACAATGCAGGGATGTGTTCATTTAGTATGAAGAATGTTAAACTAATGATTTGAAGATTTTCGATATCGATTGCTAAATGTGTATATACAAGAAAATCGACTATATACCTAAATATAAGATTACGGAATTCTTCTAAATGCACTGTCGTTATGCTGCCATGGCTTTATATCCCCTTCATTACGTTAAAGAAGGTTAATTAACTTAAATATGTTAAACTAATGATTTGAAGCATTTCGATGTCGATTGCTAAATGCGTATATACAACAAAATCTACTTAATACTTAATTATAAGATTACGGAATTCTTCCAAATGCACTGCCGTTATGCCGTTAAGGCTTTTGTAGACTTCAGTAAGAAAAAGAGGACTAATTTACTTAAATATGTTAAACTAATGATTTGAAGCATTTCTATATCGATTGCTAAATGTGTATATACAAGAAAATCGACTTTATACCTAAATATAAGATTACGAAATTCTTCCAAATGTACTGTCGTTATGCCGCCATGGCTTTGTATCACCTTCAATACGTTAAAGAAGATTTATTAACTTAAATATGTTACACTAATGATTTGAAGCAAGAACAAGAAATTCGAATTCATACCTAAATATAAGACTACGTAATTCTTCTAAATGCACTGCCGTTATGCCGTTAAGACTTTTGTAGATTTCAGTAAGAAAAAGAGGATTAATTTACTTAAATATGTTAAACTAATGATTTGAAGCATTTCGATATCGCTTGCTAAATGAGTATATACAAGAAAATCGAGTTTATACCTATATATAACATTACGGAATTCTTCTAAATGCACTGCCGTTATGCCGTTAAGGCTTTTGTAGACTTCAGTAAGATAAAGAGGGTTAATTAACTTAAATATGTTAAACTAATGATTCGAAGCATTTCGATATGGATTGCTAAATGAGTATATACAAAAAAATCGACTTTATACCTAAATAGAGGATTACGGAATTCTTCTAAATGCACTGCCGTTATGCCGTTAAGGCTTTTGTAGACTTCAGTAAGATAAAGAGGGGTTTAAATTTTCTTAACCTTTAACCACCTGCCAGCGGTGGTGGTGACCGCAACGACATTTTGAATTTTAATTTCGTAGGAGTTCGTTATCGCGTGTTAGTGTGCGTTCGTGTACCTTTTCTGGTGGTGGTTTAGTGGCGCGTGTGCGCTCGGCAAGCATACAAGTGCGCTCGTTTGATTTTGGGGGAGTAAAAATATTTTGATAGCGGTCGTGGTGACTGCGTGCAGGTAGTTATGTGATTACACACAATAACGTTTATGTTTATTGTTTTAGAGTAAAAATGGATGTAAACATCGAAAATATTAGGAGATAGTTAGAGGAAGAACTGTCGGATGTGGAGCAAATCCTGGATGAGAGTTACAGTGATATAGACCCTGAGGATTTAGAAGTTCCCGAGGTTTTAGATGACTGTGAATCTGATGACTGCCTGCAAGTGTCAAAGTGCCGATGGACAGCCGGATGGAGGTATATTTGAGGAATTTTCTTCAGAAGACGAGTTACCCTTGTCACAACTCCAGACTAGAAATTGGAACTATTTTGGAAAAAATCGTTTTCGGTGGTCTTCTGTGCCAATTGCTAGTCGTACTAGAACTCAGCGGTATAACATTGTATCGCAAGGACAAGGACTTCAATCGGCCTATCATGAAGTTCTCAATGATTCTACAACACCTCTTGACCTTTGGAGCATTTTATTTACAGATGAGATGCTGGAAAACATAGTGATACATACAAACGACAAAATAAGGCAGTTACGACCAAGATATAAAAACCAAGGCTGTGTTCATGATGTTGATCTCATAGAGTTAAAAGCATTTATTAGTTTTTTATTCTATACAGCTATTTTTAAAAACAATCGGGAACATTATGCGTGGTGGTATAGTTCTGATGGCTCAGGAAGAGAAATATATCGTTGCATTCTAAGTAAACATAGATTCGAGATTTTGATGAAAGCAATTCGTTTCGATGATGCAGAAACAAGAGCGCAACGGCGAGATACTGACATTTCTGCTCCAATCGCCGAGCTATTCAGCTCTTTCATTCAAAATTGCCAAAAGGTGTACAGCATCGAACCTGTGCCTGTATTGATGAGATGCTGGTAGCTTTTCGAGGTCGGTGTCGTTTTAGGGTGTTTATGCCAAAGAAGCCCGCTAAATATGGCTTAAAGATTATGTGCCTTACAGATGCCCGAAATGGTTATTTACTCAATGCTTACATATATTTAGGTAAAGACTCGGACGGGACCAATTTGACATCAGAACACACTCGATTTTCAAAACCTACTCAAGCAGTTTTACGACTCATATCTCCAATTGAAGGGTCGAATAGAAACATCACTGCTGATAATTGGTTTTGTTCAGTTGAGCTAGTCGATGTTTTGAAAGGTAAAAAGTTATCTCTTGTGGGTACTTAAAAAAAAAAAATAAAACAGAAATTCCGCCAGAATTCAAACCAAATCGGCGACGAGAAATTGGAACCTCGCTTTTCGGTTTTACTAAAAAAATTACTTTGGCATCTTTTGTGCCCAGAAAAAACCGTGCTGTGGTGTTAATTTCCAGCATGCACCATACAGCAAACGTAGACGATAATACAAAAAAGCCCGAAATAATATTATACTACAATGAAACTAAAATTGGCGTTGATTTATTGGATCAAAGGTGTGCGAACTATACCACGGCGCGACGAACGCAAAGATGGCCTTTGTGCATTTTTTATCCTCTGTTAGATATATCAGCTTCCAATGCTTATGTCATGAGTAAGAAGTAGATTTAAATTTATGAAGCAGCTAGCAGAAGATCTGACCATGCCACACATGAATCGTCGAGAAAATAACAAGCACACTCCTCGTGACATCAAAACTTCTATTCGCCGGATCTTGAAAAAATAAGAAAAATTGCCTTCTGTTTCTGAAGCTGATCATCTTGAAAAACGTAAAACGTGTTAACTTGTGATCCCAAGAAGAAACGAAAAACATTTCGATTGTGTTTTATATGTAAAAATCCAATCTGTGTGGAATGTTCTAACAAAGCGTGCAAAAGTTGTCGTGAAAAATTTTAAGAATTTACCCCCCGTAATTTTCTCGAAGTTTTGTTTTTTTTTAACTTTTATTTTTTTATGTCATTAGAATATTGTTATATTCTTTAAAGAAAGACAGAATTTTATATAACATTTTGTTCCTATGTGGATAGATCTCAATTTGTAAACTACTATGTAATTTTAGTTAAAATGTGCCAGCAATTCAATTGTTCACATTTATGAGAAAAATATGTTTTGTTTTTTTTCCTTTTTCAGTTAAAAAATAATGTAGTATATATTAAAGAGTTTTATTAATGTATTCTTATAATAAAACCTTAAAATCCTAAAAAAATTCAAGTGTTCGGATACACTGCGGTCACTGTGACCGTGCTCAGGTGGTTACGTAACTGATATAGGGCTCAGGTCGTTAAGGGTTAAATATGTTAAACTCATGATTTGAAGCATTTCGATGTCGATTGCTAAATGCGTATATACCACAAAATCGACTTAATACCTAAATATAAGATTACGGAACTCTTCCAAGTGCACTGCCGTTATGCCGTTAAGGCTTTCTAGACTTCAGAAAGAAAAAGAGGATTAATTTACTTAAATATGTTAAACTCATGATTTGAAGCATTTCGATATCGATTGCGAAATGTATATATACAAGAAAATCGACTTTATACCTAAATATAAGATTACGGAATTCTTCCACAGGTACTGTCGTTATACCGCCATGGCTTTATATCACCTTCTTACGCTAAAGAAGGTTAATTATTTTAAATGTGTTAAACTAATGGTGTGAAGCATTTCGATATCGATTGCTAAATGTGTAAATGCAAGAAAATCGACTTTATACCTAAATATAAAATTATAACATTACGGAATTCTTCTAAATGCACTGCCGTTATGCCGCCATGGCTTTATATCAACTTCAATACGTTAAAGAAGGTTAATTAACTTAAATATGTTAACTAAAAATTTGAAGCATTTCGATATCGCTTGCTAAATGTGTGTATACAAGAAAATCGAATTTATACCTAAATATAAGATAACGGGATTCTTCTAAATGCACTGCCGTTATACCGTTAAGGCTTTATGTAGACTTCAGTAAGCTAAAAAAAGTTTATTAAATTAATATGTTAAACAAAAGATTTGAAGCATTTCAATATCGCCTGCTAAATGTGTATATACAAGAAAATCGACTTTATACCTAAATATAAGATAACGGAATTCTTCTACATGCACTGCCTTTATGCCGCCATGGCTTTTTGCTAACTTCAGTTCGTTAAAGAAGGTTTATTAACTTAAATATGTTAAACTAATGAGTTGAAGCATTTCGATATCGCTTGCTAAATGTGTATATACAACAAAATCGACTTTATACCTAAATATAAGATAACGGAATTTTTTTAAATGCACTGCCGTTATGCCGTTAAGGCTTTATGTAGAATTCAGTAAGATAGAGAGGGTTAATTAACTTAAATATGTTAAACTAATGATTTGAAGCATTTTGATATCGATTGCTTTATATGTAAATACAAGAAAATCGACTTTTTACCTAAATAGAAGATTACGGAATTCTTCTAAATGCACTGCCGTAATACCGCCGTGGCTATATGCCAAATTCAGATCGTTAAAGAAGGTTTATTAACTTAAATATGTTAAGCTAATGAGTCGAAGCATTTCGATATCGCTTGCTAAATGTGTATATACAAGAAGATCGAATTTATACCCAAATATAAGATAACGGAATTCTTCTAAATGCACTGCCGTTATCCGTTAAGGCTTTTGTAGACTTCAGTAAAATAAAAGGGGTTAAATTTAAATTAAAAATGTCAAACTAATGATTCGAAGCATTTCGTATGGTTGTAAATAGTAATAAAAAAAATACTTTATAAAAATAGAGGATTCGATTGCTAAATGGTATATAAAAAAATCACTTAAAACTTTAATTTTAAGATTACGGAATTCTTCCAAATGCACTGCCGTTATGCCGTTAAGGCTTTTGTAGACTTCAGTAAGAAAAAGAGGACTAATTTACTTAAATATGTTAAACTAATGATTTGAAGCATTTCTATATCGATTGCTAAATGTGTATATACAAGAAAATCGACTTTATACCTAAATATAAGATTACGAAATTCTTCCAAATGTACTGTCGTTATGCCGCCATGGCTTTGTATCACCTTCAATACGTTAAAGAAGATTTATTAACTTAAATATGTTACACTAATGATTTGAAGCAAAGAACAAGAAATTCGAATTCATACCTAAATATAAGACTACGTAATTCTTCTAAATGCACTGCCGTTATGCCGTTAAGACTTTTGTAGATTTCAGTAAGAAAAAGAGGATTAATTTACTTAAATATGTTAAACTAATGATTTGAAGCATTTCGATATCGCTTGCTAAATGAGTATATACAAGAAAATCGAGTTTATACCTATATATAACATTACGGAATTCTTCTAAATGCACTGCCGTTATGCCGTTAAGGCTTTTGTAGACTTCAGTAAGATAAAGAGGGTTAATTAACTTAAATATGTTAAACTAATGATTCGAAGCATTTCGATATGGATTGCTAAATGAGTATATACAAAAAAATCGACTTTATACCTAAATAGAGGATTACGGAATTCTTCTAAATGCACTGCCGTTATGCCGTTAAGGCTTTTGTAGACTTCAGTAAGATAAAGAGGGTTAATTATCTTAACCTTTAACCACCTGCCAGCGGTGGTGGTGACCGCAACGACATTTTGAATTTTAATTTCGTAGGAGTTCGTTATCGCGTGTTAGTGTGCGTTCGTGTACCTTTTCTGGTGGTGGTTTAGTGTCGCGTGTGCGCTCGGCAAGCATACAAGTGCGCTCGTTTGATTTGGGTGAGTAAAAATATTTTGATAGCGGTCTGGTGACTGCGTGCAGGTAGTTATGTGATTACACACAATAACGTTTATGTTTATTGTTTTAGAGTAAAAATGGATGTAAACATCGAAAATATTAGGAGATAGTTAGAGGAAGAACTGTCGGATGTGGAGCAAATCCTGGATGAGAGTTACAGTGATATAGACCCTGAGGATTTAGAAGTTCCCGAGGTTTTAGATGACTGTGAATCTGATGACTGCCTGCAAGTGTCAAAGTGCCGATGGACAGCCGGATGGAGGTATATTTGAGGAATTTTCTTCAGAAGACGAGTTACCCTTGTCACAACTCCAGACTAGAAATTGGAACTATTTTGGAAAAAATCGTTTTCGGTGGTCTTCTGTGCCAATTGCTAGTCGTACTAGAACTCAGCGGTATAACATTGTATCGCAAGGACAAGGACTTCAATCGGCCTATCATGAAGTTCTCAATGATTCTACAACACCTCTTGACCTTTGGAGCATTTTATTTACAGATGAGATGCTGGAAAACATAGTGATACATACAAACGACAAAATAAGGCAGTTACGACCAAGATATAAAAACCAAGGCTGTGTTCATGATGTTGATCTCATAGAGTTAAAAGCATTTATTAGTTTTTTATTCTATACAGCTATTTTTAAAGACAATCGGGAAAATTATGCGTGGTGGTATAGTTCTGATGGCTCAGGAAGAGAAATATATCGTTGCATTCTAAGTAAAAATAGATTCGAGATTTTGATGAAAGCAATTCGTTTCGATGATGCAGAAACAAGAGCGCAACGGCGAGATACTGACATTTCTGCTCCAATCGCCGAGCTATTCAGCTCTTTCATTCAAAATTGCCAAAAGGTGTACAGCATCGGAACCTGTGCCTGTATTGATGAGATGCTGGTAGCTTTTCGAGGTCGGTGTCGTTTTAGGGTGTTTATGCCAAAGAAGCCCGCTAAATATGGCTTAAAGATTATGTGCCTTACAGATGCCCGAAATGGTTATTTACTCAATGCTTACATATATTTAGGTAAAGACTCGGACGGGACCAATTTGACATCAGAACACACTCGATTTTCAAAACCTACTCAAGCAGTTTTACGACTCATATCTCCAATTGAAGGGTCGAATAGAAACATCACTGCTGATAATTGGTTTTGTTCAGTTGAGCTAGTCGATGTTTTGAAAGGTAAAAAGTTATCTCTTGTGGGTACTTAAAAAAAAAAAATAAAACAGAAATTCCGCCAGAATTCAAACCAAATCGGCGACGAGAAATTGGAACCTCGCTTTTCGGTTTTACTAAAAATATTACTTTGGCATCTTTTGTGCCGAGAAAAAACCGTGCTGTGGTGTTAATTTCCAGCATGCACCATACAGCAAACGTAGACGATAATACAAAAAAGCCCGAAATAATATTATACTACAATGAAACTAAAATTGGCGTTGATTTATTGGATCAAAGGTGTGCGAACTATACCACGGCGCGACGAACGCAAAGATGGCCTTTTGCATTTTTTATCCTCTGTTAGATATATCAGCTTCCAATGCTTATGTCATGAGTAAGAAGTAGATTTAAATTTATGAAGCAGCTAGCAGAAGATCTGACCATGCCACACATGAATCGTCGAGAAAATAACAAGCACACTCCTCGTGACATCAAAACTTCTATTCGCCGGATCTTGAAAATATAAGAAAAATTGCCTTCTGTTTCTGAAGCTGATCATCTTGAAAAACGTAAAACGTGTTAAACTTGTGATCCCAAGAAGAAACGAAAAACATTTCGATTGTGTTTTATATGTAAAAATCCAATCTGTGTGGAATGTTCTAACAAAGCGTGCAAAAGTTGTCGTGAAAAATTTTAAGAATTTACCCCCTGTAATTTTCTCGAAGTTTTGTTTTTTTTTAACTTTTATTTTTTTATGTCATTAGAATATTGTTATATTCTTTAAAGAAAGACAGAATTTTATATAACATTTTGTTCCTATGTGGATAGATCTCAATTTGTAAACTACTATGTAATTTTAGTTAAAATGTGCCAGCAATTCAATTGTTCACATTTATGAGAAAAATATGTTTTGTTTTTTTTTCCTTTTTCAGTTAAATAAATAATGTAGTATATATTAAAGAGTTTTATTAATGTATTCTTATAATAAAACCTTAAAATCCTAAAAAAATTCAAGTGTTCGGATACACTGCGGTCACTGTGACCGTGCTCAGGTGGTTACGTAACTGATATAGGGTTTAGGTCGTTAAGGGTTAAATATGTTAAACTCATGATTTGAAGCATTTCGATGTCGATTGCTAAATGCGTATATACCACAAAATCGACTTAATACCTAAATATAAGATTACGGAACTCTTCCAAGTGCACTGCCGTTATGCCGTTAAGGCTTTTCTAGACTTCAGAAAGAAAAAGAGGATTAATTTTCTTAAATATGTTAAACTCATGATTTGAAGCATTTCGATATCGATTGCGAAATGTATATATACAAGAAAATCGACTTTATACCTAAATATAAGATTACGGAATTCTTCCACAGGTACTGTCGTTATACCGCCATGGCTTTTATATTTTTACGCTAAAGAAGGTTAATTATTTTAAATGTGTTAAACTAATGGTGTGAAGCATTTCGATATCGATTGCTAAATGTGTAAATGCAAGAAAATCGACTTTATACCTAAATATAAAATTATAACATTACGGAATTCTTCTAAATGCACTGCCGTTATGCCGCCATGGCTTTATATCAACTTCAATACGTTAAAGAAGGTTAATTAACTTAAATATGTTAACTAATAATTTGAAGCATTTCGATATCGCTTGCTAAATGTGTGTATACAAGAAAATCGAATTTATACCTAAATATAAGATAACGGGATTCTTCTAAATGCACTGCCGTTATACCGTTAAGGCTTTATGTAGACTTCAGTAAGCTAAAAAATGTTTATTAAATTAATATGTTAAACTAATGATTTGAAGCATTTCAATATCGCCTGCTAAATGTGTATATACAAGAAAATCGACTTTATACCTAAATATAAGATAACGGAATTCTTCTACATGCACTGCCTTTATGCCGCCATGGCTTTTTGCTAACTTCAGTTCGTTAAAGAAGGTTTATTAACTTAAATATGTTAAACTAATGAGTTGAAGCATTTCGATATCGCTTGCTAAATGTGTATATACAACAAAATCGACTTTATACCTAAATTAAGATAACGGAATTTTTTTAAATGCACTGCCGTTATGCCGTTAAGGCTTTATGTAGAATTCAGTAAGATAGAGAGGGTTAATTAACTTAAATATGTTAAACTAATGATTTGAAGCATTTTGATATCGATTGCTTTATATGTAAATACAAGAAAATCGACTTTATACCTAAATAGAAGATTACGGAATTCTTCTAAATGCACTGCCGTAATACCGCCGTGGCTATATGCCAAATTCAGATCGTTAAAGAAGGTTTATTAACTTAAATATGTTAAGCTAATGAGTCGAAGCATTTCGATATCGCTTGCTAAATGTGTATATACAAGAAGATCGAATTTATACCTAAATATAAGATAACGGAATTCTTCTAAATGCACTGCCGTTATACCGTTAAGGCTTTATGTAGACTTCAGTCAGCTAAAAAATGTTTATTAACTTAATATGTTAAAAAAATCGACTTTATACCTGAATATAAGATTACGGAATTCTTCCCAAGGCACTGCCGTTATACCGTTATGGCTTTATGTAAACTTCAGTAAGATAAAGAAGGTTAATTAACTTAAATATGTTAACTTAAATATGTTAAACTAATGACTTGAAGCATTTCGTTATCGATTGCTAAATGTGTATATAAAAGAAAATCGACTTTATATCTAAATATAAGATTACGGAATTCTTCTAAATGCACTGCCGTTATCCCGCCAAGGCTTCAAATCAACTTCAATACGTTAAAGAAGGTTTATTAACTTAAATATGTTAAACTAATGATTTGAAGCAATTCGGTATCGCTTGCTAAATGTGTATATATGTACAAGAAAATCGAATTTATACCTAAATATAAGATAACGGAATTCTTCTGAATGCACTGCAGTTATACCCTTAAGGCTTTATGTAGACTTCAGTGCGTTAAAGAACGTTTATTAACTTAGATATGTTAAACTAATGATTTGAAGCATTTCGATATCGATTGCTAAATGTGTATATACAAGAAAATCGACTTTATACCTAAATATAAGATAATGGAATTCTTCTACATGCACTGCCGTTATGCCGCCATGTATTTACGCCAACTTCAGTTTGTTAAAGAAGGTTTATTAACTTAAATATGTTGAACTAATGAATTGAAGCATCTCGATATCGATTGCTAAATGTGTATATACAACAAAATCGACTTTATACCTAAATAGAAGTTTACGGAATTCTTCCAAATGTACTGCCGTTATACAGTTATGGCTTTATGTAAACTTCAGTAAGATAAAGAAGGTTAATTAACTTAAATATGTTAACTTAAATATGTTAAACTAATGACTTGAAGCATTTCGTTATCGATTGCTAAATGGGTATATACAACAAAATCGTCTTTATACCTAAAAATATCTATTTCGGAACTCTTCCAAATGCACTGCCGTTATGCCGTTAAAGCTTTTGTAGACTTCAGTAAGACAAAGAGGATTAATTAACTTAAATATGTTAAACTTATGATTTGAAGCATTTCGATATCGATTGCTAAATGTGTATATATGTACAACAAAGTCTACTTTATTCCTAGATATAAGATAACGGAATTCTTCCAAATGCACTGCCGTTATACCGTTATAGCTTTATGTAAACTTCAGTAAGAAAAAGAAGGATAATTAACTTAAATATGTTAAGCTAATGAGTTGAAGCATCTCGATATCGATTGCTAAATGTGTATATACAAAAAAACCGACTTTATACCTAAATATAAGATAACGGAATTCTTCTTAATGCAGTGCCGTTATGCCGCCATGGCTTTATATCAACTTCATTACGTTAAAGAAGGTTAATTAACTTAAATATGTTAAACTAATGATTTGAAGCATTTCGATATCGCTTGCTAAATTTTTATATACAAGAAAATCGACTTCATACCTAAGTATAAGATTTCGGAATTCTTCCAAATGCACTGCCGTTATGCCGTCATGGCTTTATATCAACTTCAATACGTTAAAGAAGGTTAATTAACTTAAATATGTTTAACTAATGAGTTGAAGCATTTCGATTGCTAAATGTGTATATATGTACAACAAAGTCTACTTTATTCCTAGATATAAGATAACGGAAGTCTTCCAAATGCACTGCCGTTATACCGTTATTGCTTTATGTAAACTTCAGTAAGAAAAAGAAGGATAATTAACTTAAATATGTTAAACTAATGATTTGAAGCATATCGATATCGATTGCTAAATGTGTATATACAAGAAAATCGACTTTATACCTAAATAAAAGATTACGAAATTCTTCGAAATGCACTGCCGTTATGCCGATAAGGCTTTTGTAGACTTCAGTAAGATAAAAAGGGTTAGTTAACTTAAATATGATAAACTAATGATTCGAAGCATTTCGATATGGATTGCTAAATGTGTATATAAAAGAAAACCGAATTTATATCTAAACATAAGGTTACGGAATTTTTATAAATGAACTGCCGTTATGCCGCCAAGGTTTTAAGCCAACTTCCGTTCGTTAAAAAAGGCTAATTAACTTAAATATGTTAAGCTAATGATTTGAAGCATTTCGATATCGATTGCTATGCAATTCGATATCGCTTGCTAAATGTGTATATAAAAGAAAATCGAATTTATATCTAAACATAAGATTACGGAATACTTCCAAATGTACTGTCGTTATGCCGCCATGGCTTTATATCACCTTCATTACGTTAAAGAAGGCCAATAAACTTAAATATGTTAAACTAATGATTTGAAGCATCTCGGTATCGATAGCTAAATGTGTATATACAAGAAAATCGACTTTATACCTAAATATAAGCTAACGGAATTCTTCTACATGCACTGCCGTTATGCGGCCATGGCTTTATGCACACTTCAGTTCGCTAAAGAAGGTTTATTAACTTAAATATGTTAAACTAATTAGTTGAAGCATCTGGATATCGATTGCGAAATATATATTTACAAGAAAATCGACTTTATACCTAAATATAAGATTACGGAATTCTTCCAAATGCACTGCCGTTATACCGTTATGGCTTTATATAAACTTCAGTAAGATAAATAAGTTTAATTAACTTAAATATGATAAACTAATGATTTGAAGCATTTCGCTATCGATTGCTTAATGTGTATATACAAGAAAATCGACTTTATACCTAAATATAAGATTACGAAATTCTTCTACATGCACTGCCGTTATGCCGTCATGGCTTTATGCCAACTTCCGTTCGTTTAAGAAGGTTTATTAACTTAAATATGTTAAACTAATGATTTGAAGCATTTCGATATCGATTGTTAAATGTATATACACAAAAAAATCGACTTTATACCCAAGTATAAGATAACGGAATTCTTCTAAATGCACTGCCGTTATGGCTTTATGTTAACTTCAGTTCGTTACAGAAGGATTATTAGCTTAAATATGTTAAACCAGTTATTTGAAGCTTGGCTTTATATCACCTTCATTACGTTAAAAAAGCTTTATTAACTTAAATATATTAAACTAATGAATTGAAGCATTTCGATATCGATTGCTAAATGAGTATATACAAGAAAATCGACTTTATACCTAAATACAAGATTACGAAATTCTTCTACATGCACTGCCGTTATGCCGTCATGGCTTTATATTAATTTCAGTACGCTAAAGAAGGTTAATTTACTTAAATATGCTAAACTACTGATTTGAAGCATTTCGATATCGATTTCTAAATTTGTATGTACAAGAAAATCGATTTTATACCTAAATAAAAGATAACGGAATTCACCCAAACATACTGCCGTTATGCCGTTATGGCTTTATGTAAACTTCATTAAGTTAGAGGGGGTTAATTATCCTAAATATGCTAAACCAGTTATATGAAGCATTTCGATATCGATTGCTAAATGCCTATATACAACAAAATCGAATTTATACCTAAATATAAGATTACGGAATTCTTCCACATGTACTGTCGTTATGCCGCCATGACTTTATATCACCTTCAATACGTTAAAGAAGGTTAATTGTTTTAAATATGTTAAACTAATGGTTTGAAGCATTTCGATATCGATTGCTAAATGTGTAAATACAAGAAAATCGACTTTATACCTAAATATAAAATTATAACATTACGGAATTCTTCTACATGCACTGCCGTTATACCGCTAAGGCTTTATGTAGACTTCAGTAAGCTAAAAAATGTTTATTAACTTAATATGTTAAACTAATGATTTGAAGCATTTCGATATCGATAGCTAAATGTGTATATACAAGAAAATCGACTTTATACCTGAATATAAGATTACGAAATTCTTCTACATGCACTGCCGTTATGCCGTCATGGCTATATGCAAATTTCAGATCGTTAAAGAAGGTTAATTAACTTAAATATGTTAAACTAATGAGTTGAACCATCTCGATGTCTATTGCTAAATGTGTATATACAACAAAATCGACTTTATTCCTAGATGTAAGATTACGGAATTCTTCCAAATGCACTTCCGTTAAACCGCTATGGCTTTATGTAAACTTCAGTAAGAAAAAGAAGGATAGTTAACTTAAATATGTTAAACTAATGATTTGAAGCATATCGATATCGATTGCTAAATGTGTATATACAAGAAAAACGACTTTATACCTAAATATAAGATTACGGAATTCTGCCACATATACTGCCGTTATGTCGTTATGGCTTTATGTAAACTTCAGTAAGATAAAGAAGGTTAATTAACTTAAATATGCTAAACCAGTTATATGAAGCATTTTGATATCGATTGCAAATATGAATATACAAGAAAATCGACTTTATACCTAAATATAAGATTACGGAATTCTTCCACATACACTGTCGTTATGCCGCCATGGCCTTATATCACCTTCAATACGTTAAAGAAGGTTAATTGTTTTAAATATGTTAAACTAATGGTTTGAAGCATTTCGATATCGATTGCTAAATGTGTAAATACAAGAAAATCGACTTTATACCTAAATATAAAATTATAACATTACGGAATTCTTCTACATGCACTGCCGTTATACCGTTAAGGCTTTATGTAGACTTCAGTAAGCTAAAAAATGTTTATTAACTTAATATGTTAAACTAATGATTTGAAGCATTTCGATATCGATAGCTAAATGTGTATATACAAAAAAATCGACTTTATACCTAAATATAAGATTACGAAATTCTTCTACATGCACTGCCGTTATGCCGTCATGGCTATATGCAAATTTCAGATCGTTAAAGAAGGTTAATTAACTTAAATATGTTAAACTAATGAGTTGAACCATCTCGATATCGATTGCTAAATGTGTATGTACAACAAAATCGACTTTATACCTGAATATAAGATTACGGAATTCTGCCACATATACTGCCGTTATGTCGTTATGGCTTTATGTAAACTTCAGTAAGATAAAGAAGGTTAATTAACTTAAATATGCTAAACCAGTTATTTGAAGCATTTTGATATCGATTGCAAATATGTATATACAAGAAAATCGACTTTATACCTAAATATAAGATTACGGAATTCTGCCACATATACTGCCGTTATGCCGCCATGGCTTTATATAACCTTCAATACGTTAAAGAAGGTTAATTAACTTAAATATGTTAAACTAATGATTTGAAGCATTTCGATATCGCTTGCTAAATGTGTATATACAAGAAAATCGAATTTATACCTAAATATAAGATTACGGAATTCTTCTAAATGCACTGCCGTTATGCCGCCATGGCTTTATATCACCTTCAATACGTTAAAGAAGGTTAATTAACTTAAATATGTTAAACTAATGATTTGAAGCATTTCGATATCGATATCTAAATGTGTATATAAAAGAAAATCGACTTTATACCTAAATAAAAGATTACGGAATTCTTCTAAATGCACTGCCGTAATACCGCCGTGGCTATATGCCAACTTCAGATCGTTAAAGAAGGTTTATTAACTTAAATATGTTAAACTAATGAGTTGAAGCATCTCGATATCTATTGCTAAATGTGTATATACAACAAAATCGACTTTATACCTAATTATAAGATTACGGAATTCTTCTAAATGCACTGCCGTTATGCCGCCATGGCTTTATATCAACTTCAATACGTTAAAGAAGGTTAATTAACTTAAATATGTTAAAGTAATGACTTGAAGCATTTCGATATCGCTTGCTAAATGTGTATATACACGAAAATCGACTTTATACCTAAATATAAGATAACGGAATTCTTCTGAATGCACTGCAGTTATACCCTTAAGGCTTTATGTAGACTTCAGTGCGTTAAAGAACGTTTATTAACTTAGATATGTTAAACTAATGATTTGAAGCATTTCGATATCGCTTGCTAAATGTATACATACAAGAAAATCAAATTTATACCTAAATATAAGATGACGGAATTCTTCTAAATGCACTGCCGTTATGCCGTTAAGGCTTTATGTAGACTTCAGTAAGACAGAGAGGGTTAATTAACTTAAATATAGTAAACTAATTATTTGAAGCATTTCGATATCGATTGCTAAATGTCTAAATACAACAAAATCGATTTTATACCTAAATATAAGATTACGGAATTCTTCTAAATGCACTGCCGTTATGCCGCCATGGCTTTATATCACCTTCAATACGTTAAAGAAGGTTAATTAACTTAAATATGTTAAAATAATGATTTGAAGCATTTCGATATCGATATCTAAATGTGTATATAAAAGAAAATCGACTTTATACCTAAATAAAAGATTACGGAATTCTTCTAAATGCACTGCCGTAATACCGCCGTGGCTATATGCCAACTTCAGATCGTTAAAGAAGGTTTATTAACTTAAATATGTTAAACTAATGATTTGAAGCATATCGATATCGATTGCTAAATGTGTATATACAAGAAAATCGACTTTATACCTAAATATAAGATAACGGAATTCTTCTACATGCACTGCCGTTATGCCGCCATGGATTTATGCCAACTTCAGTTTGTTAAAGAAGGATTATTAACTCAAATATGTTAAACTAATGAGTTGAAGCATCTCGATTTCGATTGCTAAATGTGTATATGCAACAAAATCGACTTTATACCTAAATAGAAGTTTACGGATATCTTCTGAATGCACTGCAGTTATACCCTTAAGGCTTTATGTAGACTTCAGTGCGTTAAAGAACGTTTATTAACTTAAATATGTTAAACTAATGATTTGAAGCATTTCGATATCGCTTGCTAAATGTATACATACAAGAAAATCAAATTTATACCTAAATATAAGATGACGGAATTCTTCTAAATGCACTGCCGTTATGCCGTTAAGGCTTTATGTAGACTTCAGTAAGACAGAGAGGGTTAATTAACTTAAATATAGTAAACTAATTATTTGAAGCATTTCGATATCGATTGCTAAATGTCTAAATACAACAAAATCGATTTTATACCTAAATATAAGATTACGGAATTCTTCTAAATGCACTGCCTTTATGCCGTTAAGGCTTTTGTAGACTTCAGTAAAATAAAGATGTTTAATTAACTTAAATATTGTAAACTAATGATTTGAAGCATTTCGATATAGATTGCTAAATGTCTATATACAACAAAATCGACTTTATACCTAAATATAAGATTACGGAATTCTTCTAAATGCACTGCCGTTATGCCGCCATGGCTTTATGTTAACTTCAGTGCGTTAAAGAAGCTTTATTAACTTAAATATATTAAACTAATGATTTGAAGCATTTCGATATCGATTGCTAAATGAGTATATACAACAAAATCGACTTTATACCTAAATATAAGATTACGGAATTCTTCTAAATGCACTGCAGTTATACTGTTAAGGCTTTATGAAGACTTCAGTGCGTTAAAGAAGATTTATTAACTTAAATATCTTAAACTAATGATTTGAAGCACGTCGATATCGATTGCTAAATGCGTATATACAAGAAAATCGACTTTATACCTAAATATAAGATAACGTAATTCTTCTAAATGCACTGCCGTTATGCTGTTATGGCTTTATATAAATTTCAGTACGTTAAAGAAGGTTAATTTACTCAAATATGTTAAACTAATGACATGAGCATTTCGATATCGATTGCTAAATGTGTATGTACAAGAAAATCGATTTTATACCCAAATAAAAGCTTACGGAATTCACCCGAATATACTGCCCTTATGCCGTTATGGCTTTATGTAAACGTCAGTAAGATAAAGAAGGTTAATTAACCTACATATGCTAAACCAGTTATTTGAATCATTTCGATATCGATTGCTAAATGCGTATATATTTTCAACAAAATCGAATTTATACCTAAATATAAGATTACGGAATTCTTCTAAATGCACTGTTGTTAGGCCGCCATGGCTTTATATCACCTTCATTACGTTAAAGAAGGTTAATTATTTTAAATATGTTAAACTAATGATTTGAAGAATTTCGATATCGATTGCTAAATGCGTATATAAAAAAATTCGGCTTTATATCTAAATATAAGATTACGGAATTCTTCGAAATACACTGCCGTTATGCCGTTATGGCTTTATATAAACTTCAGTAAGATAAAGAAGGTTAATTAACTTAATAATGTTAAACTAATGATTTGAAGCATTTCGATATGGATTGCTAAATGTGTATATACAAAAAAATCTACTTTATACCGAAATATAAGATTACGGAATTCTGCCACATATACTGCCGTTAAGTCGTTATGGCTTTTTGTAAACTTCAGTAAGATAAAGAAGGTTAATTAACTTAAATATGCTAAACCAGTTATTTGAAGCATTTTGATATCGATTGCAAAATGTGCATATACAATAAAAACGAACTTATACCTAAATATAAGATTACGGACTTTTTCTAAATGCACTGTCGTTATGCCGCCATGGCTTTATATCACCTTCATTACGTTAATGAAGGTTAATTAACTTAAATATGTTAAACTAATGATTTGAAGATTTTCGATATCGATTGCTAAATGTGTATATACAAGAAAATCGACTTTATACCTAAATATAAGATTACGGAATTCTTCTACATGCACTGCCGTTATGCCGCCATGGCTTTACGTTAACTTCAGTGCGTTAAAGAAGCTTTATTAACTTTAATATATTAAACTAATGATTTGAAGCATTACGGAATTCTTCTAAATGCACTGCAGTTATACCGCTAAGGCTTTATGAAGACTTCAGTGCGTTAAAGAAGGTTTATTAACTTAAATATGTTAAACTAATGATTTGAGCATTTCGATATCGATTGCTAAATGTGTATGTACAAGAAAATCGATTTTATACCTAAATAAAAGCTTACATAATTCACCCAAATATACTGCCGTTATGCCGTTATGGCTTTATGTAAACTTCAGTAAGATAAAGAAGGCTAATTAACTTAAATATGCTAAACCAGTTATTTGAAGCATTTCGATATCGATTGCTAAATGCGTATATACAACAAAATCGAATTTATACCTAAATATAAGACTACGGAATTCTTCTAAATGCACTGTCGTTAGCCCGCCAAGGCTTTATATCACCTTCATTACGTTAATGAAGGTTAATTAAATTAAATATGTTAAAATAATGATTTGAAGATTTTCGATATCGATTGCTAAATGTGTATATACAAGAAAATCGAATTTATACCTAAATATAAGATAGCCGAATTCTTCTGAATGCACTGCAGTTATACCCTTAAGGCTTTATGTATACTTCAGTAAGATAGATAGGGTTAATAAACTTAAATATGTTAAACTAATGATTTGAAGCATTTCGTTATCGATTGCTAAATGTGTATATAAAAGAAAATCGTTTTTATACATAAATATAAGATTACGGAATTCTTCTCAGTGCACTGCCGTTATGCCGCCATGGCTTTATATCAACTTCAATACGTTAAAGAAGGTTAATTAACTTAAATATGTTAAACTATTGATTTGAAGCAATTCGATATCGCTTGCTAAATGTGTATATACAAGAAAATCGAATTTATACCTAAATATAAGATAACGGAATTCTTCTGAATGCACTGCAGTTATACCCTTAAGGCTTTATGTAGACTTCAGTGCGTTAAAGAAATATGTTAAACTAATGAGTTGAAGCATGTCGATATCGATTGCTAAATGTGTATATGCAACAAAATCGACTTTATACCTAAATAGAAGTTAACGGAATTCTTCTAAATGCACTGCAGTTATACCCTTAAGGCGTTATGTAGACTTCAGTGCGCTAAAGAACGTTTATTATCTTAGATATGTTAAACTAATGATTTGAAGCATTTCGATATCGATTGCTAAATGGGTATATACAAGAAAATCGACTTTATACCTAAATATAAGACTACGGAATTCTTCTCAGTGTACTGCCGTTATGCCGCCATGGCATATATCATTTTTCATTACGTTAGAGAAGGTTAATTATTTTAAATATATTAAACTAATGATTTGAAGAATTTCGATATCGATTGCTAAATGCGTATATACAACAAATTCGATTTTATATCTAAATATAAGATTACGCAATTCTTCGAAATACACTGCAGTTATGGCTTTATATAAATTTCAGTACGTTAAAGAAGGTTAATTTACTTAAATATGCTAAACGATTGATTTGAAGCATTTCGATATTGATTACTAAATGTGTATGTACAAGAAAATCGATTTTATACCTAAATAAAAGATTACGGAATTCACCCAAACATACTGCCGTAATGCCGTTATGGCTTTATGTAAACTTCAGTAAGATAGAGGCGGTTAATTAACCTAAATATGCTAAGCCAGTTATATGATGCATTTCGATATCGATTGCTAAATGCTTATTTACAACAAAATCGTACATATACCTAAATATGAGATTACGGAATTTTTCTAAATGCACTGTCGTTATGCCGCCATGGCTTTATATCACCTTCATTACGTTAATGAAGGTTAATTAACTCAAATATGTTAAACTAATGATTTGAAGATTTTCGATATCGATTGCTAAATGTGTATATACAAGAAAATCGAATTTATACCTAAATATAAGATAACGGAATTCTTCTGAATGCACTGCAGTTATACCCTTAAGGCTTCAGTGCGGTTAAGAACGTTTATTAACTTAGATATGTTAAACTAGAGATTTGAAGCATTTCGATATCGATTGCTAAATGTGTATATACAAGAAAATCGACTTTATACCTAAATATAAGATAACGGAATTCTTCTGAATGCACTGCAGTTATACCCTTAAGGCTTTATGTAGACTTCACTAAGATAGAGAGGGTTAATTAAATTAAATATGTTAAACTAATGATTTGAAGTATTTCGTTATCGATTGCTAAATGTGTATATAAAAAAAAATCGTTTTTATACATAAATATAAGATTACGGATTTCTTCTCAATGCACTGCCGTTATGCCGCCATGGCTTTATATCAACTTCAATACGTTAAAGAAGGATAATTAACTTAAATATGTTAAACTAATGATTTGAAGCAATTCGATATCGCTTGCTAAATGTGTATATACAAGAAAACCGAATTTATACCTAAATATAAGATTACGGAATTCTTCCCAATGCACTGCCGTTATATCGTTATGGCTTTTTGTAAACTTCAGTAAGATAAAGAAGATTAATTAACTTAAATATGTTAAACTAATGTTTTAAAGCATTTCGATATCGATTGCTTGATATGTAAATACAAGAAAATCGACTTTATACCTAAATAGAAGATTACGGAATTCTTCCAAATGCACTGCCGTAATACCGCCGTGGCTATATGCCAAATTCAGATCGTTAAAGAAGATTTATTAACTTAAATATGTTAAGCTAATGAGTCGAAGCATCTCGATATCGATTGCTAAATGTGTATATACAAGAAAATCGACTTTATACCTAAATATAAGATTACGGAATTCTTCCCAATGCATTGCCGTTATACCGTTATGGCTTTTTGTAAACTTCAGTAAGATAAAGAAGGTTAATTAACTTAAATATGTTAAATTAATGATTTGAAGCATTTCGTTATCGATTGCTAAATGTGTATATAAAAGAAATTCGTTTTTATACATAAATATAAGATTACGGAATTCTTCTCGATGCACTGCCGTTATGCCGCCATGGCTTAATATAAACTTCAATACGTTAAAGAAGGTTAATTAACTTAAATATGTTAAACTAATGATTTGAAGCAATTCGATATCGCTTGCTAAATGTGTATATACAAGAAAATCGAATTTATACCTAAATATAAAATTAAAACATTACGGAATTCACCCAAACATACTGCCGTTATGCCGTTATGGCTTTATGTAAACTTCAGTAAGATAGAGGCGGTTAATTAACCTAAATATGCTAAGCCAGTTATATGATGCATTTCGATATCGATTGCTAAATGCTTATTTACAACAAAATCGTACATATACCTAAATATGAGATTACGGAATTTTTCTAAATGCACTGTCGTTATGCCGCCATGGCTTTATATCACCTTCATTACGTTAATGAAGGTTAATTAACTCAAATATGTTAAACTAATGATTTGAAGATTTTCGATATCGATTGCTAAATGTGTACATACAAGAAAATCGACTTTATACCTAAATATAAGATAACGTAATTCTTCTAAATGCACTGCCGTTATGCTGTTATGGCTTTATATAAATTCCAGTAATTTTCAGCTTTATGTAGACTTCAGTGCGTTAAAGAACGTTTATTAACTTAGATATGTTAAACTAATGATTTGAAGCATTTCGATATCGATTGCTAAATGTGTATATACAAGAAAATTGACTTTATACCTAAATATAAGATTACGTAATTCTTCTAAATGCACTGCCGTTATGCCGCTAAGGCTTTTGTAGACTTCAGTAAAATAAAGATGTTTAATTAACTTAAATATTGTAAACTAATGATTTGAAGCATTTCGATATCGATTGCTAAATGAGTGTATACAACAAAATCGACTTTATACCTAAATACAAGATTACGGAATTCTTCTAAATGCACTGCAGTTATACTGTTAAGGCTTTATGAAGACTTCAGTGCGTTAAAGAAGGTTTATTAACTTAAATATGTTAAACTAATGATTTGAAGCACGTCGATATCGATTGCTAAATGCGTATATACAAGAAAATCGACTTTATACCTAAATATAAGATAACGGAATTCTTCTAAATGCACTGCCGTTATGGCTTTATATAAATTTCAGTACGTTAAAGAAGGTTAATTTACTCAAATATGTTAAACTAATGACTTGAGCATTTCGATATCGATTGCTAAATGTGTATGTACAAGAAAATCGATTTTATACCTAAATAAAAGCTTTCGGAATTCACCCAAATATACTGCCGTTATGTCGTTATGGCTTTATGTAAACTTCAGTAAGATAAAGAAGGTTAATTAACTTAAATATGCTAAACCAGTTATTTGAAGTATTTTGGAATCGATTGCAAAATGTGTATATACAAGAAAATCGACTTTATACCTAAATATAAGATTACGGAATTCTTCCACATGTACTGTCGTTATGCCGCCATGGCTTTATATCACCTTCAATACGTTAAAGAAGGTTAATTATTTTAAATATGTTAAACTAATGGTTTGAAGCATTTCGATATCGATTGCTAAATTTGTATATACAAGAAAATCGAATTTATACCTAAATATAAAATTAAAACATTACGGAATTCTTCTAAATGCACTGCCGTTATACCGTTAAGGCTTTATGTAGACTTCAGTAAGCTAAAAAATGTTTATTAACTTAATATGTTTAACTAATGATTTGAAGCATTTCGATATCGATAGCTAAATGTGTATATACAAAAAAATCGAATTTATACCTAAATATAAGATTGCGGAGTTCTTCCACATGTACTGTCGTTATGCCGCCATGGCTTTATATCACCTTCAATACGTTAAAGAAGGTTAATTATTTTAAATATGTTAAAATAATGGTTTGAAGCATTTCGATATCGATAGCTAAATGTGTATATACAAAAAGTCGACTTTATACCTAAATATAAGATTACGGAATTCTTCTAAATGCACTGCCGTTATGCCGTCATGGCTATATGCAAACTTCAGATCGTTAAAGAAGGTCTATTAACTTAAATCTGTTAAACTAATGATTTGCAGCATTTTGATATTAATTGCTAAATGTGTATGTACAAGAAAATCGATTTTATACCTAAATAAAAGATTACAGAATTCACCCAAACATACTGCCGTTATGCCGTTATGGCTTTATGTAAACTTCAGCAAGATAGAGGGGGTTAATTAACCTAAATATGCTAAACCAGTTATATGAAGCATTTCGATATCGATATCTAAATGCCCATATTCAACAAAATCGAACTTATATCTAAATATAAGATTACGGAATTTTTCTAAATGCACTGTCGTTATGCGGCCATGGCTTAATATCACCTTCATTATGTTAATGAAGGTTAATTAACTTAAATATGTTAAACTATTGATTTAAAGATTTTCGATATTGATTGCTAAATGTGTATATACAAGAAAATCGACTTTATATCTAAATATAAGATTACGGAATTCTTCTACATGCACTGCCGTTATGCCGCCTTGGCTTTATGTTAACTTCAGTGCGTCAAAGAAGCTTTATTAACTTTAATATATTAAACTAATGATTTGAAGCATTTCGATATCGATTGCTAAATGAGTATATAAACGAAAATCGACTTTACACCCAAATATAAGATTACGGATTTCTTCTACATGCACTGCCGTTATGCCGCCATGGCTTTATGTTAACTTCAGTGCGTTAAAGAAGCTTTATTAACTTTAATATATTAAACTAATGATTTGAGGCATTACGGAATTCTTCTAAATGCACTGCAGTTATACCGTTAAGGCTTTATGAAGTTTTCAGTGGGTTAAAGAAGGTTTATTAACTTAAATATGTTAAACTAATGATTTGAAGCACGTCGATATCGATTGCTAAATGTGTATATACAAGAAAATCGACTTTATACCCAAATATAAGATAACGGATTTCTTCTACATGCACTGCCGTTATGCCGCCATGGCTTTATGTTAACTTCAGTGGGTTAAAGAAGCTTTATTAACTTTAATATATTAAACTAATGATTTGAGGCATTACGGAATTCTTCTAAATGCACTGCAGTTATACCGTTAAGGCTTTATGAAGTTTTCAGTGCGTTAAAGAAGGTTTATTAACTTAAATATGTTAAACTAATGATTTGAAGCATTTCGATATCGCTTGCTAAATGTGTACATACAAGAAAATCGACTTTATACCTAAATATAAGATAACGTAATTCTTCTAAATGCACTGCCGTTATGCTGTTATGGCTTTATATAAATTCCAGTAATTTTCAGCTTTATGTAGACTTCAGTGCGTTAAAGAACGTTTATTAACTTAGATATGTTAAACTAATGATTTGAAGCATTTCGATATCGATTGCTAAATGTGTATATACAAGAAAATCGACTTTATACCTAAATATAAGATAACGGAATTCTTCTACATGCACTGCCGTTATGCCGCCATGGATTTATGCCAACTTCAGTTTGTTAAAGAAAGTTTATTAACTCAAATATGTTAAACTAATGAGTTGAAGCATCTCGATATCGATTGCTAAATGTGTATATGCAACAAAATCGACTTTATACCTAAATAGAAGTTTACGGAATTCTTCTGAATGCACTGCAGTTATACCCTTAATTCTTTATGTAAACTTCAGTGCGTTAAAGAACGTTTATTAACTTAGATATGTTAAACTAATGATTTGAAGCATTTCGATATCGATTGCTAAATGGGTATATACAAGAAAATCGAATTTATACCTAAATATAAGACTACGGACTTCTTCTAAATGCACTGCCGTTATGCCGCCATGGTTTTATATCAACTTCAATACGTTAAAGGAGGTTAGTTAACTTAAATATGTTAAACTAATGATTTGAAGCATTTCGATATCGCTTGCTAAATGTGTACATACAAGAAAATCAAATTTATACCTAAATATAAGATAACGAAATTCTTCTAAATGCACTGCCGTTATGCCGTTAAGGCTTTATGTTGACTTCAGTAAGACAAAGAAGGTTTATTAACTTGAATATGTTAAACTAATGATTTGAAGCATTTCGATATCGATAGCTAAATATGTATATACAAGAAAATCAACTGTATACCTAAATATAAGAATACGGAATGCTTCTAAATGCACTGTCGTTAGGCCGCCATGGCTTATATCATTATTCATTACGTTAGAGAAGGTTAATTATTTTAATAAAGAAGGTTAATTTACTTAAATATGCTAAACGATTGATTTGAAGAAAATCGATATTGATTACTAAATGTGTATGTACAAGCAAATCGATTTTATACCTAAATAAAAGATTACGGAATTCACCCAAACATTCTGCCGTTATGCCCTTATGGCTTTATGTAAACTTCAGTAAAATAGAGGGGGTTAATTAACCTAAATATGCTGTTTGGTCAGAAGCATATCACTGTGCAAAATCGGATGACCGTGACCATGAATTAGGCTATTCACCTTTGTGAGAGCACCGCTTATGCATATGCACATCAATTCTTACATCCATATACATATGTTACGGTTTTCTATGATTTGTAATAATTGCATTTTTTGTATGTTCTCATTTTCGCTTGCACTTCTCAAGCAGGTATATATATACATACACACAAACATACGTTTTCCATACCTACGCCCTCATAAGCATATACGCACAAGCTTACGTAGCTAATGAGAAAATTAGGCACAAGAAGGGATAAAAACCGGTGCTAGCATAACATTAAGACATTATTAGTGAAGCATTAGGAGTGTTAAGAATAAAACTAAATTATGTGTAAAACTTAAATTAAATAAAAATCAATTTGTTTAACTGGACATTAATTTATTATTGGGCTCCTACATAATTTGGCGACCGTGATAGGACTTGTGTTCTACATTTAATATTTTCGATCAAGAAAAGCCAATAAATTAATGTCCAAGTTAATTTAAAATAGTTTCTTTTGTGTTATACTGGCAAGAGCTGGCTCTGCGTTTGTTCAACCAAACAGAATTTGCCCACATCATCTCATCATCAGAAGCTGTGTAGCGGTATGCAACAACGGATCATTTGGATTGTTGTACCCGGACAACATTCTGTGTGAGCGCAGATAGCAATTCTTGCCACACATCATCGTACTTGCCGCTGTAATCATACATCCAGATTACACGTGGTTTTATTAACGTACGTTCGAGATCTTCTCATCAACATCTGTCGAAGTTACCGACAGTTCGTCAACTCGTCGCAGTCTCCGTGCAGGATTACGGGACTCATCACATAACAGTTTCATCGGATTGCAGATCTGCTTTTGCTACATTTACAATAACTGCATCGAATTCTTCACTGCTCAGGTATTCATATATATATTTATTTCGTGCCTACAAATGCCTAACAACAGTATAGCCAATGTGCCTAACACGGCTGATGAGGAACAATCGCCTTTGTCCTCGCTAATTCAAACGCGTTCAACGATTCTTCGCAACCTACATAGTATAAAGCAACGAATTGCTTGTGAAGAAGTCGATAATGATACGCACGTTCTCGAATGTCGACTACATATTGTTGAGTCCTACTTTCAACAAATTTGTGACGTCCAGAACAACATTGAAGCTCTTTCTCCGTCAGACCAATCGAGAGCAGAAATTGAAGAAACATATATTTCAATAAAATCTAAAATACTTTCGTTAATCAACCCCAGAAACCGCGTTTCTGAGTTGAACAATAGCATTTTCAACGCAACAACTTTTGGAAGCACTAGCAGTTACCATAATCGATTGCCTTCACTCAAATTGCCTAAATTTGACGGCAAATATGCGGAATTTAAACGTTTTTTCCGCGCTTTTTGTAATATGGTGCATGATGATCCAACAATGCCAAAGGTGGACAAATTTAATTATCTTTTAAACTGTCTTTCAGGACCAGCCCTTAGCGTCATCGAACCCTTTCAGGTAACCGAAGAAAATTACCCGAAGGCTATACAACGGCTGAGGGAAAGATACGACAATAACGTATTGATTTTTCAAGATCATATTACATCGCTTTTTAACACTCCGGTTATGAAAAAATCTGACGCAACAAGTCTACGTAATATTATCGATACTGTTGCAGCGCTTCGAGGCTCGTTACTTTCGTTGGGTTCAGAAAGCGACATAATGAATTCAATGCTAATTCATATCGTTTTAACCAAAATTGATTCCGATTCCAAATCAGCATACAATCAAAAGCAAGAGTTTGACTACTTGCCATCGTGGGACGATTGCTACAAGTGGTTGAATCGTCACTGTCAGTATTTAGAAACCTGTTCAAACGGTGAAAACTCAAAGGTAACACAGCGAGATTATAAGCTACACGGTAAGAAAAATGCAAATTCATTCGTTAATGCGATGTCGACTTGTATACATTGCAATAATATAGAGCATAGCCTAAACAATTGTCCTTCATTTCTACAGTTGTCAGCTAAGATGCGTTTTGATTGGGTGAAGCAAGCAGGAGCTTGCATCAATTGCTTACGAAAAGGACACACCGTATCTAAATGTCCATCAAAATCTCGTTGCCGCGTATGTCATCAATCGCACCACTCTCATCTTCATTTTGCCACCGTTGGAACTACAAATTATCCATTTGCACAAGCATTGGAACTTAAAGGGAAAGACAATACACCTGTGTCATTTACTTCGCTGAATCCATCGCATCAGTCACCAACTAATCCATCGGTTTCACTCATCGCATGCACACGTAAAAGAGCGATATTACCTACAGCGTTAATTTACATACAGGATAAATTTGGAGTGATGCAGCCAGCTCGCGCGTTATTGGATTCATGTTCCGAATTAAATTTCATCACCGAAGAAACAGCGAAGCGATTGCAGCTTAAAAGGTTTTTCTCATATCAGGAAATCTCAGGTATTTCAGATATTCGTTCTAATTCAAAGTATGCAGTAAATGCTAAAATCAAATCTCGTATTGGAGATTTTACTTGTATGTCGGAATTCGTTATGACTAAACATATTACAACACAATTTCCGAGTAGTTTTATAAATACTTCTAAATGGAATATTCCTGAAAATCTTCCGCTTGCGGATCCATACTTCTACAAACCGCAACGTATAGATTTATTGCTCAATGCAGACATATTTTTTGAGAGCCTTCAAGAAGGCACAATTTCACTTGGAAAAGGCTTACCACGCCTTCAAAACAGCAAATTAGGTTGGATTGTAGGGGGCAATTTTGAAAAGCCTGCTGATTGCCGCCCATCCATTTGCAATGTCACACTAAATTCAAATCTATTGAATATCGATTCGATTCTCCAACGTTTTTGGGAAATCGAAAATTTCACCGAAAAGGAAGCAACGTTGTCCGAAGAAGAACGTTTATGCGAAAAACATTTCATTGAAAACGTTCAAGTGAAAAATGATGGACGTATACAAGTACGGTTACCATTTAAGGTTTCACCGACAATATTAGGCAACTCTTTCCATAATGCCAGGAAAAGATTTCTCGCCCTTGAACGACGTCTATCTAACAATAAATTACTAAAAAACATGTATGCAGATTTCATAAAAGAATATATTGAACTCGGGCACATGGTTGCCATAAAAAACTTTGATTTCAATAGCTCGCACTATATAATTCCACATCATTGTGTACTTCGTCCACAAAGTACTACGACCAAGCTTAGGGTTGTATTCGACGCCTCTGCGCGCACCACTTCTGATCATTCATTAAATGAAATACTCATGGTCGGAGCAACAATTCAACCAGAATTAATCATAACATTATTATCATTTCGTTTGTATCCTTACGTATTAACTGCCGATATATCAAAAATGTATCGGCAATTTTTGATTGACGAACAAGATCAACGATATCAACTCATTTTGTGGAGAAACGAACCTCATGAGCCATTACAGTTGTTTCAACTCAAAACTGTAACTTACGGTTTGGCTTCTGCACCATTCCTAGCTATTCGCAGTTTATTCCTTATTGCTGACGTCAATAAAGATGTCTTTCCTCTAGCATCGTCTGCTATTCGTGAAAGTTTTTATGTTGACGACTTGTTAACTGGTGCAGATAGCATAGACAACTTACAAAAACTAAAAATTGAAATCATAGAAGTTCTTCGTTCTCATGGCCTTTCTCTGACTAAATGGCACTCGAATTCTACACAATTATCTGACGCATCTTATAATGAAGTTGTCATTAAAACAACTGAAGAAAACATTACCAAAGCTTTAGGCACGTCATGGAAACCTTTAGCTGACACCCTTTGTTATCGCTATGAATTACCAGATATGCAGTCAGTTACAAAGCGATCAGTTTTATCAATTATTTCCAAAATATTTGATATCCTCGGTTTATTGAGCCCCGTGATAATACGTGGCAAAATATTAATGCAAGAAATTTGGATTCGCCGATTAGATTGGGATGAAACACTACCACCCGATCTCCATAACATTTGGTTACAGATTACAGCCGATTTAAACTTCATTAATAAAATAGAAGTTCCTCGTTATGTACAAACAACATTCAATTCTCGCTGTGAAGTTCATGGTTTCGCAGACGCATCGACGCGCGCATATGGGTGCTGCATTTATGTACGTTCTGTTATAAACGACACTTACAAAACTACGTTACTTATTGCTAAATCTAAAGTGGCACCGATTAAAGCACAATCGCTTCCTCGTTTGGTGTTATGTGCAGCATAAAATCAAGGATAAGGTATTAAAATTTTGCACTAACATATATTTTTGGACTGACTCAGAGATCGTGCTAAAGTGGCTCAACATTCACTCGGCGACATTAAATTGCTTTGTTGCCAATCGAGTCTCTGAAATTCAGGAAATTTCAGAAGGCATTAACTGGAAACACGTACCAAGTGCACAAAATCCTGCAGACATCGTTTCACGTGGCTGTAGCGCTCAGGATCTTGTAAGTACGATTTGGTTCTCTGGACCAGAGTTTCTAATGAAAAATTCATCGGAATGGCCTGTAAGCAAGAAGGAGTATGACATTAAAATCCAAGATTTGGAACGACGGAAAGGAATCAACCTCAAGTGTAGCAAAAGCAGCAACGAGGGAAACATCATCAATATCATCATCAACCGCAGTTCATCGTACCACCGATTACTTCGCGTCGCTGCATATGTATTTCGCATTTTCAACAAAGTCGCTGTTAACAATAAACTAACGCCAGCAATGATACTTCATCTACCGTTAGAAGAACTCGATCATACTTGGTGGCGAATCGTCGTAGCTATTCAGCAGATCGAATTCGCTGAAGAAATTGAAAGACTTCAAAAACAACAAGAAGCTAAATCGTTCGTACAGAAGCTGACTCCTTTTCTACATGAAATGAATCTCAACGGAGTGAGAGTTTCAGTTCTCAGAGTCGGTGGCCGTTTGTCAAAGGCACCAATTCCTTTTGACGCAAAATTTCCCGCACTTCTTCCAAAAGATCACCGATTTACATCTTTGTATGTAGAATACCTTCATCGGAAGCATTTACATGCTGGTCCAAAGGTTTTAATAAATCTCTTGCGTGAGCGAGTCTGGGTTATAAATGCTCGCGAAATCGTAAGGAAAATCGTTCGAAACTGCGTGCTCTGTTTCCATTATAAACCTAAATTAATGGGTCAAATTATGGCGGATCTGCCTGCCAATCGTTTGCAAATGCAACGCCCATTTCTAGTTAGCGGCGTTGACTTTTGCGGCCCTTTCAGTACAACTTATCGTCTTCGTGGAAGAGCTCCATACAAAACATATATCGCAATCTTCGTATGCTTCGCATCCAAAGCCATACATGCAGAATTAGTATCCGACCTCTCTACTAACAATTTTATACTTTGTCTAAAACGTTTTGTAGGAAGACGCGGCATACCTCAACGCATTTACTGTGACAACGCCACAAATTTCGTTGGCGCTCAAGCAAAATTGAGGGATCTTCATCACCAATTCTTCAATCAAGCGGCTACTGATGACATCACTAGTTATAGCACCAACACTGGTTTTGAGTTTTGCTTCATTCCGCCTCGTGCTCCACATTTTGGTGGTTTATGGGAGGCGGCAGTAAAATCAATGAAATCCATTTTGCTAAAGAACATGTCAAACGCACACCTGACATATGAAGAACTTCAGACCGTCGTAATAGAAGTAGAAGCCATTTTGAACTCTCGTCCACTGACACCGCTTTCAAATGACCCCAATGATGGCGAAGCTCTAACTCCGGCTCATCTATTGATTGGGACATCATTACTGTCGATGCCAGATAAAGCTTTTAATATGAACACAGGATCGTCGTTAACGCAATGGCAGCGGGTGACGTATTTGAAGCAGCGTTTCTGGGAAATATGGTCACACGACTATATTCTTAGCCTACAACAACGCTCGAAGTGGTTGAAACCGGAAGCCAACATCGAAATTGGTCAAATGGTCATCATCCATGAGTCCAACTTGCCCCCACAGCATTGGTCACTTGGGAGAATTATCAACATCGTCCCTGGTTCGGACGGCAAAGTGAGGGTTGTGGACATCAAAACTACAAAAGGGATTATAAGGAGAGCAGTCCATAAAATTGCACCATCACCTATTTCGGATTGAAATGCAAGCATTTCAATGGGGGGAGCATGTTTGGTCAGAAGCATGTCACTGTGCAAAATCGGATGACCGTGACCATGAATTAGGCTATTCACCTTTGTGAGAGCACCGCTTATGCATATGCACATCAATTCTTACATCCATATACATATGTTACGGTTTTCTATGATTTGTAATAATTGCATTTTTTGTATGTTCTCATTTTCGCTTGCACTTCTCAAGCAGGTATATATATACATACACAAAAACATACGTTTTCCATACCTACGCCCTCATAAGCATATACGCACAAGCTTACGTAGCTAATGAGAAAATTAGGCACAAGAAGGGATAAAAACCGGTGCTAGCATAACATTAAGACATTATTAGTGAAGCATTAGGAGTGTTAAGAATAAAACTAAATTATGTGTAAAACTTAAATTAAATAAAAATCAATTTGTTTAACTGGACATTAATTTATTATTGGGCTCCTACAGCTTCTTTAACGTAATGAAGGTGATATAAAGCATTAACGGCATAAGGGGAGTGTATTTCGATGAATTCCGTAATCTTATATTTAGGTATAAAGTCGACTTTCTTGTATTTACACATTTAGCAATCGATATCGAAAATCTTCAAATAATTAGTTTAACATATTTAAGTAAATTAACCTTCTTTAACGTAATGAAGGTGATATAAAGCCATAACGGCATAAAGGGAGTGTATTTCGATGAATTCCGTAATCTTATATTTAGGTATAAAGTCGACTTTCTTGTATATACTCATTATAAATCTATATCGAAATGCTTCAAATCATTAGTTTAATATATTTAAGTTAATAAAGCTTCTTTAACGCACTGAAGTTGACATAAAGCCATGGCGGCATAACGGCAGTGCATTTAGAAGAATTCCGTAATCTTAGATTTAGGTATAAAGTCGATTTTGTTGTATATACGCATTAAGCAATCGATATCGAAATGCTTCAAATAACTGGTTTAACATATTTAAGTTAATAAACCTTCTTTAACGAACTGAAGTTAACATAAAGCCATGACGGCAGTGCATTTAGAAGAATTCCGTTATCTTATATTTAGGTATAAAGTCGATTTTCTTGTATATACACATTTAGCAATCGATATCGAAATGCTTCAAATCATTAGTTTAAAATATTTAAGTTAATAAACCTTCTTTAAGGAGCGGAAGTTGGCATAAAGCCATGACGGCATAACGGCAGTGCATGTAGAAGAATTCCGTTAGCTTATATTTAGGTATAAAGTCGATTTTCTTGTATATACACATTTAGCAATCGATATCGAGATGCTTCAAATCATTAGTTTGACATATTTAAGTTAATTAGCCTTCTTTAACGTAATGAAGGTGATATAAAGCCATGGCGGCATAACGACAGTACATTTGGAAGAATTCCGTAGTCTTATATTTAGGTATAAAGTCGATTTTCTTGTATATATGCATTAAGCAATCGATATCGAAATGCTTCAAATAACTGGTTTAACATATTTAAGTTAATAAACCTTCTTCAACGAACTGAACATAAATCCACAACGGCATAACGGCAGTGCATTTAGAAGAACTCCGTTATCTTATATAAATGTATAAAGTCGATTTTCTTGCATATACACATTTAGCAATCGATATCGAAATGCTTCAAATCATTAGTTAAACATATTTAAGTTAATTAGCCTTCTTTAACGTAATGAATGTGATATAAACGATGGCGGCATAACGACAGTACATTTAGAAGTATTCCGTAACCTTATGTTTAGATATAAATTCGATTTTCTTTTATATACATATTTAGCAAGCGATATCGAAAAGCCTCAAATCATTAGTTTACCAAATTTAAGTTAATTAACCTTCTTTAACGTATTGAAGTTGATATAAAGCCATGGCGGCATAACGACAGTACATTTGGAAGAATTCCGTAGTCTAATATTTAGGTATAAAGTCGATTTTCTTGTATATATGCATTAAGCAATCGATATCGATATGCTTCAAATAACTGGTTTAACATATTTAAGTTAATAAAAATCCTTTAACGAACTGAACATAAATCCATAACGGCATAACGGCATAACGGCAGTGCATTTAGAAGAATTCCGTTATCTCATATTTAGGTATAAAGTCGATTTTCTTATATATACACATTAAGCAATCGATATCGAAATGCGTCAAATCATTAGTTTAACATATTTAAGTTAATTAAGCTTCTTTAACGAACGGAAGTTCGCGTAAAGCCATGGCGGCATAACGGCAGTGCATTTAGAAGAATTCCGTAATCTTATAATTAGGTATAAAGTCGATTTTCTTGTATATACACCTTTAGCAATCGATATCGATATGCTTCAAATCATTAGTTTAACATATTTGAGTTAATTATTATTCTTTTTCTTACTGAAGTTTACATAAAGCCATAACGGTATAACAGCAGTGCATATGGAAGAATTCCGTAATCTTATATCTAGGAATAAAGTCGATTTTGTTGTATATACACATTTAGCAATCGATATCGAGATGGCTCACTTCATTAGTTTAACATATTTAAGTTAATAAACCTTCTTTAACGATCTGAAGTTTGCATATAGCCATGACGGCATAACGGCAGTGCATGTAGAAGAATTCCGTAATCTTGTATTTAGGTATAAAGTCGATTTTCTTGTATATACACATTTAGCTATCGATATCGAAATGCTTCAAATCATTAGTTTAACATATTAAGTTAATAAACATTTTTTAGCTTACTGAAGTCTACATAAAGCCTTAACGGTATAACGGCAGTGCATTTAGAAGAATTCCGTAATGTTATAATTTTATATTTAGGTATAAAGTCGATTTTCTTGTATTTACACATTTAGCAATCGATATCGAAATGCTTCAAACCATTAGTTTAACATATTTAAAATAATTAACCTTCTTTAACGTATTGAAGGTGATATAAAGCCATGGCGGCATAACGACAGTACATGTGGAAGAATTCCGTAATCTTATATTTAGGTATAAAGTCGATTTTCTTGTATATACACATTTTGCAATCGATATCAAAATGCTTCAAATTACTGGTTTAGCATATTTAAGTTAATTAACCTTCTTTATCTTACTGAAGTTTAACGGCAGTATATGTGGCAGAATTCCGCAATCTTATATTTAGGTATAAAGTCGATTTTGTTGTACATACACATTTAGCAATCGATATCGAAATGCTTCAAATCATTAGTTTAACATATTTAAGTTAATAAACCTTCTTTACCGTAATGAAGGTTATATAAAGCCATGGCGGCATAACGACAGTGCATGTAGAAGAATTCCGTAATCTTATATTTAGGTATATATTCGATTTTCTTGTATTTACACATTATACATTTATCATTAGTTTAACATATTTAAGTTAATTAACCTTCTTTAACGTAATGAAGGTGATATAAAGCCAAGGCGGCATAACGACAGTGCATCTAGAAAAATTCCGTAATCTTATATTTAGGTATAAGTTCGATTTTGTTGTATATAGGCATTTAGCAATCGATATCGAAATGCTTCATATAACTGGTTTAGCATATTTAGGTTAATTAGCCCCCTCTATATTACTGAAGTTTACATAAAGCCATAACGGCATAACGGCAGTATGTTTGGGTGAATTCCGTAATCTTTTATTTAGGTATAAAATCGATTTTCTTGTACATACGCATTTAGTAATCAATATCGAAATGCTTCAAATCAATCGTTTAGCATATTTAAGTAAATTAACCTTCTTTAACGTACTGAAATTTATATAAAGCCATAACAGCATAACGGCAGTGCATTTTGAAGAATTACGTTATCTTATATTTAGGTATAAAGTCGATTTTCTTGTATATACGCATTTAGCAATCGATATCGACGTGCTTCAAATCATTAGTTTAACATATTTAAGTTAGTAAACCTTCTTTAACGCACTGAAGACTTCATAGAGCCTTAACCGTATAACTGCAGTGCATTTAGAGGAATTCCGTAATGCTTCAAATCATTAGTTTAATATATTAAAGTTAATAAAGCTTCTTTAAAGCACTGAAGTTAACATAAAGCAATGGCGGCATAACGGCAGTGCATGTAGAAGAATTCCGTAATCTTATATTTAGGTATAAAGTCGATTTTCGTGTATATACTCATTTAGCAATCGATATCGAAATGCTTCAAATCATTAGTTTAATATATTAAAGTTAATAAAGCTTCTTTAACGCACTGAAGTTAACATAAAGCCATGGCGGCATAACGGCAGTGCATGTAGAAGATTTCCGTAATCTTATATATAGGTATAAAGTCGATTTTCTTGTATATACACATTTAGCAATCGATATCGAAAATCTTCAAATCATTAGTTTAACATATTTAAGTTAATTAACCTTCATTAACGTAATGAAGGTGATATAAAGCCATGGCGGCATAACGACAGTGCATTTAGAAAAATTCCGTAATCTCATATTTAGGTATAAAGTCGATTTTCTTGTATATACATATTAGCAATCGATATCGAAATGCTTCAAATCATTAGTTTAACATACTTAAGTTAATAAACCTTCTTCAACGAACTGAACATAAATCCACAACGGCATAACGGCAGTGCATTTAGAAGAACTCCGTTATCTTATATAAATGTATAAAGTCGATTTTCTTGCATATACACATTTAGCAATCGATATCGAAATGCTTCAAATCATTAGTTAAACATATTTAAGTTAATTAGCCTTCTTTAACGTAATGAATGTGATATAAACCATGGCGGCATAACGACAGTACATTTAGAAGTATTCCGTAACCTTATGTTTAGATATTGGTCCTTCGAGCCAAGTAACGACACTATTAAGCTTGCCTAAAATTAAGAAAGGAACAAGTGTAGAATTCATCCAACTAGAATCCACTGTTTCAAATTGTTTGTCGATTCTATCGACACTAAATATTCCCACACACAGCTGGGACCCAATTCTGGTAAACATTTGCACCGCCGCATTACCAGAAAAGTCGTTACTTCTATGGGAGCAATCGCTCTCATCACGAAAAAAGTGCCCAACGTGGCAACAAATGAAAGATTTTCTCACCTCCCAATATGAAATTGCGGAAAGGTTAGAAGAAAAAATAATCAAAACTAAGAGCAAACACGACCAAAATGGAAGCTTAAATAGACTCCAAGTTAGTAACAAAAACAATTCAAATAAAAAATTTTACAAAACGCAATCGTTCACATCCGAACTGAAAAAACAAACGTCATGCGAACTATGTAAAAGGGGGCACAGGCTTAAAACTTGCGAGAAGTTTAAAAAATTAAACATTAACGAAAGGAACAACTTTGTCAGATCAAAAAGACTCTGTACAAACTGCTTGTCCCATACACATAATTTTAAAAATTGCAAAAGCAAATTTAACTGCTTAAATTGTCAGAAAAGACATCATACAATGCTTCATTACAGCAGACATCCAATCTCTATCCAAAGAAGCGCATTTACAAAATTAACCACGGGTTTAATTGCAAACGCAAATCCCGACAAACAAGATTCTAAAAATAGCCAAGAGACACCATGTTGCTCAAAGGCTCAAAAAGTTCAAACGCTACACAGCAAAATACAAAGTGGACTAGTTACAGAACTAGTTACCACCATGCCAACTAAAGTTGAGTATAATACAAACAGATACCTTAATTCACAATTAAGGAAATTTCGTATGTTAGGGAATCTTCCCCCTATAACAAACAAAACTCCAGAAGATCAGTATTGTGAAGACTTCCCTAAAGCCACAACTACTCGATCAAATAATGGCCGGTACGTCGTACGACAACCAATAGAGCCACAATTTTCTAATACTCCACAAATTGGTATTAAAAGAGTCAGAGTTACCTCTGACAGTCCAAATTATTAAAAGCACATACAACTTTTCGGCCCCGCAGGATGGCTTTCGCCAATAATGGAAAATACACAATTCTGAACAAATCCAAGAGCGGTGGCGGGCTACTACTTGGAAAATTAGTGCATATGCACATAGATATTACTCATAATAAAATGATCCAAAAGGTCGAATCATAATCGCATCTACATAAGCGCTGCTCAAATTGGTGATTAATAGGAATAAGCTATACAAAGCATTAATTAATTATGAAGAATTCTCTACCATGAATCGAAGCCGTTCTCCATTCACGGCCTTTCTCTCGCAAGATCCCTCTAATTTCGTAGTCCTAACCCCAGGGCTAAGGAGTACCCATTCTGGCCATATCTGAGCCAGGCGGGGAGTTACTATCCTTTATAAACCGATAACACAGAAAAGGCAACTAAAAAACAGCTAGTTTACCAAGCCGATGGGAAAGAAATTTTAAATAAAACCACAAATAATAAGCCGCCATTAAAGAAATTGTCAATAACCGCCAATAAAAATGTATATAAACGAGTTTAAAAATAAATCAAGTCGTCAAGTCATAAAATATGAAGGCAATTTCAATATGACCCGTTCATACATATTGAAGTTACTTGTTTCAAACAACAATTCCCGCCGAAATACGTTGAACATCATATACGTAATACTAGGCAAAAAATTTGCCTAGGGGGCCCAGTATGTTTAAATGACTTAAGCATCTCCCCGCATGTATACCTCACTCTACCTGGGAAAAACTGGCGCACCCTAGCAAGACAGATCAACACATCATCCTCTCATCGCACACACACCAACTCCACACATCATCCTCTCATCGCACACACACCAACTCCACACGTCATCATCTCATCCCACACACACCAACGCATCACGAATTCAACACACATGAGGACACCGCACAAAAAATAACAAAAGGGACCGACGGACTAGGCGCCTCTCTCTTTCGATTACGATCCGTGCGCTTGTAACCATCCGCCACCCGATTATCCCGCAGTTTCTAATTCGTTTTGACAAAAGGTCGTCGCTACGCGCAAAAATATTGGTAAGTGCCGCGAGTTTTGTATGAAAAAAAAAAACATCGTATTTATTTATGGTCCTTCGAAGCCGTACCGGACGGCAGTAGTGGTAACAGTGAAACATAAAAGATAAAAAAAAAAAAAAAATAATAACAATATTAATCTTAAAAATCGGTCACGGTAACGCGCGTGATTTTGTTAAATCAAAACCAAAAAAAAAAAAAAAAATTGTGTTAGTGACAACCCGGAGTTACAACAGAATAAAGGAAAAAAAAAAAAAACCCCGGTGTTTGCAACTGTTGAAACAAAAAGTGGAAATAACTGAGTTTAAAACTGTTCAAACAAATATGTGAAAAACCTGTTAAACCAAAAAAAAAAATAAAAAAGTGAAAAAGCCGTTGGAAAAAAAAAAAAAAAAAGAGTGCAAAAATTTTATGGAAAGACAACGGTAGTGAGGTGACACATTTTAAAACGGTTACTAAATAAACCGTAGTGGATACATATGTACATATAAGAAAGTGAAAAGACAACGGTGGTGAGGTGACGCAGTTAGGAAAACCGTTGGTGGATATAAGAAAAAAAAAAAAAAATTGTTAAAATTGCGCAAAACAACGTTGGTGACGTGGTTTAAATAAAAGCCAACATATTGGAAAAAAAAAAAAAATTTTTCATATCTACATATGTATGTATGTACAAATGTGCATGCTGGATAAAACCTTAAGCAAAGTGTGGTGACAAAGTGCAGTGTTAATATTGATATACACATACAATACATATACGAGTATGTACATATGTATGTAAAGTGACAGTGAGTTGAAACGACCCACAAGCGAAAAAGAAAAAAAATATTAATAACTAAAATATTGGGGTAACAAAAAGTGAGGTGATGTGAGAAAGAGCAAAGTAAAAGAAATAATTAACACCTGCTATATACATACATACATACATACACATAATCGGTGATAGTGCAGTGACATATAACCTACAAACAAAAGGAAAAAAAAAGGAATACAAAAATACAGGTTACAACACCAGCAACAATAGGACAGGAGAACTGGAGAAGCAAGCGAAGCACCAGCACTGGCACACATACAGGCACACGCACACCACCCACACATTAGATACACACGTAAACTCACAACATCCCCAAAAGCCCCTGGCGGAAAGCAAAGTGAGTTGTATCGTTTCATTTAAATTTTTATATTATATGTACACATATACATATGTATGTTCTGATATCAGACTATTAAAATTGCGGTCAGACCAAAATTACGGTCGGAAAAGTATTAAAGACCGTTTCCAGACTGTTTTAGGTTTTCGGTTTATTTTACGGTAAAAACTGAAAAGCCGCTAACAAAGCAGTTTGGTACAATCACAAAAAAAAAAAAAAAGAGTATATGCGCAAATAAATTGTATATCACACATACACACATACATATATGTTACATATACCTCTATAACATATAAAGAGCATAACTTGCTCTTCGCTAAATAAAACCATATACAAATCAACACATTTCAAATATACATATGTACATTCAGATCTAACATTAAAATATTATCAAACTCTCTTTTCGCGGCTTCTTATCTCTGCGAACATATGCATATACATACACTTGTATATGCGACGCGATTACTTAAATATATACATATATATACATAAAACCTAGTGTATATGAGAAAATTACCTGCGGTGGGTTAATTCTCTTTTCGGTGTTTTTCGTACAAACACATAGACATATATATATATACGCGTATATATATATGCACATACGGGCGCATATCAATATAGACAATATATACAAACACCCAATCGACATTGGGTACAATTATATAACAATAAATATAACAAAAAGGATTTTTATAAAATACAAAATTTGTACATAAGTATCGTCGCATATGTAGATACGCTCACTGCTTCAAAGTCCACATTGGCATATATTCCGCGATACCCCTTGGTTTTCGTCTAACAAAACCAAGCAGGATTGCGTATAAAAGATATTCAAAGTCCACATTGGCATATTTCCCGCAATACCCCTTGATTTTTGATCAACAAAAACAAGCAGGATTGTGCAAAAAACCAAAAGCGTAATACATATGTACATACATGCATATGTACAAAGTGCAGTGATCTCTAAAACGAGCGCTCATTAGCACATAATAGATAAAAGATCCACCTATAGATATACCCTATAGGAAATTTGGACATAAAATATATAAAACAATATACATAGAAGAATAAACATATATAAAAAAAAAAAAAATTTTCCGGTCTATAATAAATAACAAAATCAAATTTAAGCGATATTCTTTACGTGATTTGGAAAACTCTTATTTATATAAAAGAGTTCACGTCTAAACAATTCGGTCAAAACTCTTATTAACTTAAAAGAGTTCGCGGTTACAAACCCTATAAAATACGTAAAGCGTCTTATCATATTAAGTCCGTTCAAAACTCTTATTTATTTAAGAGTTCACGTCTACACATATACATATATAAATACATATAGAAACGAAAATATTTTTCGAAATCTCGATTTATCAAAAAGCCATTGGTTTTATTGATTTTTTGAAACTCTTACATACAAAAGAGTCTTCTTTTCAACATTTTATATACTATATACTAGTATACTTTATACACGTTTTCTAAATATCTACAAGTCTAGTTTTCACTAAGACGGTTTAATTCATTCTATAAATCTTTAAATGAGTTCAGACTCAAAGGAATCTAAAACAACACAGTCACTAAAAGTTCCAAAAATGGTTTTAGATGAAAAGAGCCCATGTACACCTGCTGAGGCTACACGCTCAAAGCAAGGTGCTACAAAAATAAAGAGGGGTAAAGATATTTCATATGCAAAATTCATTGCTGAGAGTGACAGTTTGATACGATACTGCACTCGATTTTCATCCTCACCGATTCAAGACAATTCTGAATCGGTCTTAGAAATCAAAAAAGATAATTTAGACAATTTTTGGACGCGTCTCCAAGCGGCATATGACGCAATCGTAGAATCTGACGAATCAGATCTACCTGAAAATTTCAAATCTTCAGCATACTCCAAATATGAAAACTGCTTAGACCAGTACGAAGAGACGAAAGCTATGATTTCAGATCAGCTAAAATTAATTAATGCAATTGCACCTACTCCACTTCCGCGAGTAGAGATGACACAAGTACAAAGTCACGAGGCAAGTTCGGGCATCCACCTCAAGGTGCCCGCATGTGACACAGAAATTTTTCATGGGGGTTATGAACAATGGCCGTCCTTCCGGGACATGTTCACAGCCGTTTACATAAACCACCCAAAATTATCTAATGCGCAAAAATTGTATCACCTCCGATACAAAACGAAAGGTCAAGCTGGCGTCATAGTAAAACAGTTCGCATTAAATGACGACAATTTTAATATGGCTTGGGAAGCTTTAAAATCAAGATACGAGAATGAACGAATATTGGTCGATAAGCAGATAACAATTCTGATGAACTTGCCAAAAATTCAAAAGGAAACCAGTGAAGAATTTATCAAACTTCAATCCACTGTTTCCAATTGTTTGTCGATTTTATCGACCCAAAACATTCCCACAGACAACTGGGACCCTATACTGGTGAATATATGCACAGCAGCATTACCAGAAAAGTCTTTACTATTGTGGGAGCAATCGCTCTCATCACGTAAAAAGTGCCCAACGTGGCAACAAATGAGAGATTTTCTCACTACCCAGTACGAAATCGCAGAAAGGGTAGACAAAAAAATAAATACAAGTAAACCAAAAGGTATTCAGCAAGACTTCAATAGAAGCTTCCACAAGCCCCAAGCCAATAGTCACAATAATTCAAATAGAAACCTTTTTAAAAATCAATCGTTCTCTTCCGAACAATATAAACAAACGTCATGCGAACTGTGCAGAGGAGGTCACAGATTAAAATTATGCGAAAAATTCAAAAAAATGAATGTTAGCGATCGAAACAATTTCGTAAGATCGAAAAAATTATGTACCAACTGTATGTCACATGCGCATACGCTTAAAGATTGCGAAAGCAAATTTAATTGCGTTTACTGCCATAAAAGACATCATTCAATGTTACATATAACAAATTTTTCCAGCTCACCCCCAAACAATGCAAACGTTAAACGAGCAACAGGATTAGTTGCCACAGCAAATTCTGAAATCTGCCAAGAAGCACCATGCTGCTCAAAGGCGTTAAAAACCCAATCGCTACATAGCGAAAATCACAGTAGGGTACTTTTACCCACAGCAGTTGTCTCCATCGAGCACCGAGGAGAACTGTTTAAACTCAGAGCCTTAATAGACCAAGGATCACAACGATCCTTTATAGCGTCTAGGGCACAAAACAGGCTGCAGTTACCAACAAAACTGGCCAACTTTGAAATCACGGGAATGGGCGGAAGAGTTGTTCAAAACTCAAATAAAATCTGCCCCATTACCCTCTTTTCCCCCAAAGCGGATAAGCGCATACAAGCAGAAGCTATTGTCTTACCGCAATTAACCAATATGTTACCCAGCTATCACATAAATAGCAAACATTGGCAAAAGGTTTCACACCTAAAGCTAGCAGACCCCAACTGCAACACCCCCGCTCAAATAGATCTACTATTAGGCAGCGATCTAATACCACAAATTATTCTTGAAGGTATTGAAAAAATTACCGAAACACTTCTGGCGCAAAATACCATTTTCGGATGGGTCCTAAGCGGACTAGTTGCGGAACCAGTTACAACATTAACAACTCAAGTTGAGGAAGTCTCAAATGAGTACCTCAATTCACAATTGAGAAAATTTTGGGAACTAGAAGAACTCCCCCCCATATCAGTCACAACCCCTGAAGATCAGTATTGTGAGGATTTTTACAAAGCCACAACTACTAGATCAGAAAATGGTCGGTACGTCGTACGACTACCACTTAAGCAACAATTTCCTAACACACTCGCCTTAGGTCACTCTCGCACCTCTGCAATACAGCAGTTTCTAAGTATGGAAAGAAACCTACTTAAAAAAGGTGAACTCAAATCAGAATATGATGGTGTGTTAGAAGAATACCTCCATTTGGATCACATGGAGGAAGTAACCCCAGGGGAGAAAATCGTCAACGGCAAATACTACTCCTTTTACCTGCCACATCACGCAGTAGTGAAGCCAGACAAAAAAACAACAAAAGTAAGAGTTGTTTTTAATGCCTCGAAAACCACTAGTTCAGGGAATTCCCTAAATGATATCCTATTTACGGGACCCACACTCCAACCAGATTTAATGCTTCTGATATTAAACTGGCGTATATTCAAATACGTTTTCAATGGGGACGTTGAAAAAATGTATCGGCAAATAGTCGTACATAAAGACGACCAAGATTTTCAACGTATTATGTTCCGAAGATCCCCCACCAGTCCTATACGCGACTTCAAACTAAAAACAGTTACATTTGGCGTTAACTGTGCGCCATATCTAGCCATTCGAACACTCCACGAATTGGCAGACAACACAAAGTCAGAATTTCCTCTGGCAACTGAAGTGTTGAAAACTCAAACGTATGTAGACGATATTCTGTCTGGAAGTCACACTCTTCCACAAGCATACGAGGCCTTATCACAGGTAATAAAAGCCCTCAATTCCGCAGGGTTTCCATTAAAAAAGATTACGGCAAATCACCCAAATATAATCAAAAATATTCCAAACGAGAATTTGTTGGACACTAATTTCCTTATTTTCGAAAAGGAAAGTACAACAAAAACATTAGGCATCCAATGGAATGCGATATCGGACCAGTTCTCATACACGACAGAGTCCATATCCGCATTATCAGCCATCACAAAAAGACAGATTTTATCCTCGGTGGCAAAACTTTTCGACCCCGCAGGATGGCTTTCGCCAATTATGATCCAAGCGAAAGTCTTAATACAAGAATTATGGCTAGATGGAACCGACTGGGACGAACAAGTGAAACCTCTTCGCTTAGAAAAATGGTCCCAGTTCGCAAACAATCTGAGGGACATTTCTCAGATTCAAATTCCACGATGGGTAAACTACTCCCCCGAACACAAAGTCGAATTACATGGCTTTTGTGACGCCTCAGAAAAGGCATACTGCGCTACTATCTACGTGCGCACGCAAAGTGGCACCACGACCACAAGCCACTTATTAGTAGCAAAAGCAAAGGTGGCACCTTTAAAAACTATAAGTCTCCCACGACTTGAGTTATGTGGCGCACTACTACTGTCAAAATTAGTAGCCATGGTGCAAATGCATTTAAATATGACAAAATGCAAACTCTATATGTGGTCCGATTCCGAAATTGTACTAGCCTGGTTGGAAAAACCACCGCATGCATGGAAGACGTATATTTCTAACCGAACGTCTCAAATTCTTGACCTAGTGGGATCAGCCACTTGGCGTCACGTAGCCAGTGCTGACAATCCTGCCGATCTAGGTACAAGAGGGTGCAAGCCACTGCACCTTGCCAGTACCACCCTCTGGTGGAATGGCCCCCGATGGTTGATAGAATCTCCTGATTCTTGGCCACAATCCCCCATGCGTAACATTATCGCCCCAGAAGGTCGAAAAATCGCCACCTTTCACACACTATTGGATGATACCGACATCCTTGAACGATTTTCATCGTTTCCAAGAGCTCTCAGAGTAGTTGCTTACATGTTCAAATTTATAGAACAACTCAAAGGCAAAGTTAAGGGATCACATAATTTCCCATGCAACACAGTAACGCACCTAGAGTTACAAAAGGCAAAGGTCGCACTAATAGCATATACACAAGCGCGCTACTTCAGCCGCGATATATCAGTACTAAGAGAGTCGAAGCCGATTGATAAAAAGAGCTCACTCTTAGTTCTCAACCCATTTCTGGACACGAAAGGTCTGCTTCGTGCCAATGGTCGGCTCGCTAATTCGAGCCTAACATACAATGAACGCCACCCCATAATAATCCCAGAGAGGTCACCATTTGCCACATTATTCCTCCACTACATCCACACCTTAATGCTACACGCCGAACATCGTCTCATGCAACAGATGGTACGCCAGGAGTATTATATCCCCCGTCTTAAGCCGCAAATCAAGAAGTGCATCTTCACATGCAAGATTTGCACTATGCACAAACAAAAGATGCGAACGCAGATTATGGCAGCACTTCCACCGGAACGCTGCAATTTCGCTCTGCCTTTCACCACAACAGGTGTTGATTTTGCTGGGCCTTTCCACGTAAAGGCGTCCATGTTAAGGTCTCCCACTCTCATGAAAGGCTATGTGGCTGTCTTTGTATGTTTCACGACAAAGGCAGTACATCTTGAGCTATGTAGTAATCTGACGACGGATGCTTTTCTCGCGGCATTTGCTCGCTTCGTCGCTCGACGTGGCTACCCATCAAAAATCATGAGCGATAATGGCAAAACCTTTATCGGAGCTCAACGAGCCACAGAAAAGCAATTTGTGGATTTTTTAAAACAAGTGTCACCCGACATCGTACAAAAGTACGCCCCTCAAGGTATCAATTGGCAATTTATACCCCCAAGCGCTCCTCATATGGGCGGTTTATGGGAATCAGCTGTAAAAAGCTTCAAAACCCATTTCAAACGGGTAGCTGGAAATTATAAATTCAATTACGAAGAGTTCACGACGCTATTAAATCGAATTGAAGCCGTTCTCAATTCACGGCCACTCACAGTACTATCACAAGACCCCTCAGATTTCACCGCCTTAACTCCAGGGCATTTTCTAAAAGGAGCACCCATCCTGGCCATTCCTGAGCCAGGCGTGGAGTCGCTATCTCTATTAAATCGATGGGAACGAATTAAAATTCTCCATCACGATTTCAGCCGCCGATGGAAGGACGAATATATAAAGGATCTCCACAAAAGATACCGCTGGAAGACTCCTGAACAGGCGCCTAAACTTGGAGACTGTGTCCTCATCCACGATGATTGTCTACCCCCAACCGAGTGGCGGCTTGGCCGCATTGAAAAACTACATTATGGCTCCGACGATCACATACGAGTCGTGGATCTCCGTACGCAAAACGGAACACTAACCCGACCGCTCGTGAAGCTATGCTTTCTGCCAACTTCCGATGATCGCGAATCCGAAAACCGCAAAAACAAACCGATATTATCGTGTCCCAATCAGCTAATCAAATGAAAACGAGAAATACGCCAATACCAACCGTTACAAAAATAACAACCGTCCGAACATAACAACCGTGAATAAAAATAACGAACCGTAAATAAAAATAACAAACCGTAAAGAAAACTAACAAATCATGGTCGATCCATACGACGGCCCATTCATGCCACATATCGTGGCACGATTGCCAATATCCAATTGTATGACCGCTTTCTAATTAACAATCTCCTTTACACATAGATCACCATGGATGTAGACACATCAGTCGCAACCTCGTCGACCGCTCGGGCTATCAATACGCCACGCACCGGGCCTACACCAGCGCCACGAACTGTGGCTGCAACAGCGCCGGCAACTACACCGGCAAAAACGCCGGCAACTGCACCGGCAACAACGCCGGCACCTGTACCGGCAACCGCGCCCGCAGCGGTGCTTACCCCCGCACCTCGTGGTGGCACCCGGCCACCATCGACTGCAGCGAGGACTTCAGAGACCCGTCGGATAAGGTGTCCCATCTGTCGACGCCCTCATCGTCTCCACCATTGTGGAATATTTAGGGGTTTGCGGCCTTTGCAACGGCAGCAAGTGGCTCAGGCCCACGGGCATTGCCTCAACTGCCTGTCGCACACTCATGCGACTACAGAGTGTGAGTCACGTGGGCTGTGCCAAATGTGCCACCGGCCGCATCACACGCTGCTACACCGCAGCTCGTCACGCGAAGTGAGCCGGCCAACCAACCATCGCGGCCGCATACCCCGAGTCCAACCCGCAGCTCGTTCCGCACCCCAGCGGAGTGCAACATCATTGCGGCGTCGACAGCCTGGGCCACCACCCCGCCGATCTACGGGTCTGAGCAGCGTTGTGGCAACGCTGCAACAGCTGCAGCGCCTTTTGGGCTAAACAGTCGTTTAGGGGGGCCGGGATGGCTAAATGAGCACCTGACCCCCCTCTCAAAATAATACATCTACACCCCACAATACACACCTTATTCAACACATCATCTTCTCATCGCATACACACCATACTCAACACATCATCCTCTCATCGCACACACACCAACTCCACACATCATCCTCTCATCGCACACACACCAACTCCACACGTCATCATCTCATCCCACACACACCAACGCATCACGAATTCAACACACATGAGGACACCGCACAAAAAATAACAAAAGGGACCGACGGACTAGGCGCCTCTCTCTTTCGATTACGATCCGTGCGCTTGTAACCATCCGCCAACCGATTATCCCGCAGTTTCTAATTCGTTTTGACAAAAGGTCGTCGCTACGCGCAAAAATATTGGTAAGTGCCGCGAGTTTTGTATGAAAAAAAAAAACATCGTATTTATTTAGATATAAATTCGATTTTCTTTTATATACATATTTAGCAAGCGATATCGAAAAGCCTCAAATCATTAGTTTACCAAATTTAAGTTAATTAACCTTCTTTAACGTATTGAAGTTGATATAAAGCCATGGCGGCATAACGACAGTACATTTGGAAGAATTCCGTAGTCTAACATTTAGGTATAAAGTCGATTTTCTTGTATATATGCATTAAGCAATCGATATCGATATGCTTCAAATAACTGGTTTAACATATTTAAGTTAATAAAAATCCTTTAACGAACTGAACATAAATCCATAACGGCATAACGGCAGTGCATTTAGAAGAATTCCGTTATCTCATATTTAGGTATAAAGTCGATTTTCTTATATATACACATTAAGCAATCGATATCGAAATGCGTCAAATCATTAGTTTAACATATTTAAGTTAATTAAGCTTCTTTAACGAACGGAAGTTCGCGTAAAGCCATGGCGGCATAACGGCAGTGCATTTAGAAGAATTCCGTAATCTTATAATTAGGTATAAAGTCGATTTTCTTGTATATACACCTTTAGCAATCGATATCGATATGCTTCAAATCATTAGTTTAACATATTTGAGTTAATTATTATTCTTTTTCTTACTGAAGTTTACATAAAGCCATAACGGTATAACAGCAGTGCATATGGAAGAATTCCGTAATCTTATATCTAGGAATAAAGTCGATTTTGTTGTATATACACATTTAGCAATCGATATCGAGATGGCTCACTTCATTAGTTTAACATATTTAAGTTAATAAACCTTCTTTAACGATCTGAAGTTTGCATATAGCCATGACGGCATAACGGCAGTGCATGTAGAAGAATTCCGTAATCTTGTATTTAGGTATAAAGTCGATTTTCTTGTATATACACATTTAGCTATCGATATCGAAATGCTTCAAATCATTAGTTTAACATATTAAGTTAATAAACATTTTTTAGCTTACTCAAGTCTACATAAAGCCTTAACGGTATAACGGCAGTGCATTTAGAAGAATTCCGTAATGTTATAATTTTATATTTAGGTATAAAGTCGATTTTCTTGTATTTACACATTTAGCAATCGATATCGAAATGCTTCAAACCATTAGTTTAACATATTTAAAATAATTAACCTTCTTTAACGTATTGAAGGTGATATAAAGCCATGGCGGCATAACGACAGTACATGTGGAAGAATTCCGTAATCTTATATTTAGGTATAAAGTCGATTTTCTTGTATATACACATTTTGCAATCGATATCAAAATGCTTCAAATTACTGGTTTAGCATATTTAAGTTAATTAACCTTCTTTATCTTACTGAAGTTTAACGGCAGTATATGTGGCAGAATTCCGCAATCTTATATTTAGGTATAAAGTCGATTTTGTTGTACATACACATTTAGCAATCGATATCGAAATGCTTCAAATCATTAGTTTAACATATTTAAGTTAATAAACCTTCTTTACCGTAATGAAGGTTATATAAAGCCATGGCGGCATAACGACAGTGCATGTAGAAGAATTCCGTAATCTTATATTTAGGTATATATTCGATTTTCTTGTATTTACACATTATACATTTATCATTAGTTTAACATATTTAAGTTAATTAACCTTCTTTAACGTAATGAAGGTGATATAAAGCCAAGGCGGCATAACGACAGTGCATCTAGAAAAATTCCGTAATCTTATATTTAGGTATAAGTTCGATTTTGTTGTATATAGGCATTTAGCAATCGATATCGAAATGCTTCATATAACTGGTTTAGCATATTTAGGTTAATTAGCCCCCTCTATATTACTGAAGTTTACATAAAGCCATAACGGCATAACGGCAGTATGTTTGGGTGAATTCCGTAATCTTTTATTTAGGTATAAAATCGATTTTCTTGTACATACACATTTAGTAATCAATATCGAAATGCTTCAAATCAATCGTTTAGCATATTTAAGTAAATTAACCTTCTTTAACGTACTGAAATTTATATAAAGCCATAACAGCATAACGGCAGTGCATTTTGAAGAATTACGTTATCTTATATTTAGGTATAAAGTCGATTTTCTTGTATATACGCATTTAGCAATCGATATCGACGTGCTTCAAATCATTAGTTTAACATATTTAAGTTAGTAAACCTTCTTTAACGCACTGAAGACTTCATAGAGCCTTAACCGTATAACTGCAGTGCATTTAGAGGAATTCCGTAATGCTTCAAATCATTAGTTTAATATATTAAAGTTAATAAAGCTTCTTTAAAGCACTGAAGTTAACATAAAGCAATGGCGGCATAACGGCAGTGCATGTAGAAGAATTCCGTAATCTTATATTTAGGTATAAAGTCGATTTTCGTGTATATACTCATTTAGCAATCGATATCGAAATGCTTCAAATCATTAGTTTAATATATTAAAGTTAATAAAGCTTCTTTAACGCACTGAAGTTAACATAAAGCCATGGCGGCATAACGGCAGTGCATGTAGAAGATTTCCGTAATCTTATATATAGGTATAAAGTCGATTTTCTTGTATATACACATTTAGCAATCGATATCGAAAATCTTCAAATCATTAGTTTAACATATTTAAGTTAATTAACCTTCATTAACGTAATGAAGGTGATATAAAGCCATGGCGGCATAACGACAGTGCATTTAGAAAAATTCCGTAATCTTATATTTAGGTATAAAGTCGATTTTCTTGTATATACATATTAGCAATCGATATCGAAATGCTTCAAATCATTAGTTTAACATACTTAAGTTAATAAACCTTCTTTAACGCACTGACGTCTTCATAAGGCCTTAGCGGTAAAACTGCAGTGCATGTAGAAGAATTCCGTTATCTTATATTTAGGTATAAAGTCGATTTTCTTGTATATACACATTTAGCAATCGATATCGAAATGCTTCAAATCATTAGTTTAACATATCTAAATTAATAAACGTTCTTTAACGCACTGAAATCTACATAAAGCCTTAAGGGTATAACTGCAGTGCATTCAGAAGAAATCCGTTATCTTATATTTAGGTATAAATTCGATTTTCTTGTATATACACATTTAGCAAGCGATATCGAATTGCTTCAAATCATTAGTTTAACATATTTAAGTTAATTAACCTTCTTTAACGTATTGAAGTTGATATAAAGCCATGGCGGCATAACGGCAGTGCATTGAGAAGAATTCCGTAATCTTATATTTATGTATAAAAACGATTTTCTTTTATATACACATTTAGCAATCGATAACGAAATGCTTCAAATCATTAGTTTAACATATTTAAGTTAATTAACCTTCTTTATCTTACTGAAGTTTACATAAAGCCATAACGGTATAACGGCAGTGCATTGGGAAGGATTCCGTAATCTTATATTTAGGTATAAAGTCGATTTTGTTGTATATACACATTTAGCAACCGATATCGAGATGCTTCGACTCATTAGTTTAACATATTTGAGTTAATTAACCTTCTTTAACGAACTGAAGTTGGCATAAAGTCATGGCGGCATAACGGCAGTGCATGCAGAAGAATTCCGTAATCTTATATTTAGGTATAACGTCGATTTTCTTGTATATACACATTTAGCAATCGATATCGAAATGCTTCAAATCATTAGTTTAACATATCTAAGTTAATAAACGTTCTTTAACGCACTGAAGTCTACATAAAGCCTTAAGGGTATAACTGCAGTGCGTTCAGAAGAATTCCGTTATCTTATATTTAGGTATAAATTCGATTTTCTTGTATATACACGTTTAGCAAGCGATATCGAATTGCTTCAAATCATTAGTTTAACATATTTAAGTTAATTAACCTTCTTTAACGTATTGAAGTTGATATAAAGTCATGGCGGCATAACGGCAGTGCATTTAGAAGAATTCCGTTATCTTATATTTAGGTATAAATTTGATTTTCTTGTATGTACACATTTAGCAAGCGATATCGAAATGCTTCAAATCATTAGTTTTACATATTTAAGTTAATTAACCTCCTTTAACGTATTGAAGTTGATATAAAGCCATGGCGGCATAACGGCAGTGCATTTAGAAGAAGTCCGTAGTCTTATATTTAGGTATAAAGTCGATTTTCTTGTATATACCCATTTAGCAATCGATATCGAAATGCTTCAAATCATTAGTTTAACATATCTAAGTTAATAAACGTTCTTTAACGCACTGAAGTTTACATAAAGCCATAACGGTATAACGGCAGTGCATTGGGAAGAATTCCGTAATCTTATATTTAGGTATAAAGTCGATTTTGTTGTATATACACATTTAGCAATCGATATCGAGATGCTTCGACTCATTAGCTTAACATATTTAAGTTAATAAATCTTCTTTAACGATCTGAATTTGGCATATAGCCACGGCGGTATTACGGCAGTGCATTTAGAAGAATTCCGTTATCTTATATTTAGGTATAAATTTGATTTTCTTGTATGTACACATTTAGCAAGCGATATCGAAATGGTTCAAATCATTAGTTTAACATATTTAAGTTAATTAACCTCCTTTAACGTATTGAAGTTGATATAAAGCCATGGCGGCATAACGGCAGTGCATATAGAAGAAGTCCGTAGTCTTATATTTAGGTATACAGTCGATTTTGTTGCATATACACATTTAGCAATCGATATCGAGATGCCTCAGCTCATTAGTTTAACATATTTGAGATAATAAACGGCAGTGCATGTAGAAGAATTCCGATATCTTATATTTAGGTATAAAGTCGGTTTTTTTGTATATACACATTTAGCAATCGATATCGAAATGCTTCAAATCATTAGTTTAACATATCTAAGTTAATAAACGTTCTTTAACGCACTGAAGTCTACATAAAGCCTTAAGGGTATAACTGCAGTGCATTGGGAAGGATTCCGTAATCTTATATTTAGGTATAAAGTCGATTTTGTTGTATATACACATTTAGCAACCGATATCGAGATGCTTCGACTCATTAGTTTAACATATTTGAGTTAATTAACCTTCTTTAACGAACTGAAGTTGGCATAAAGTCATGGCGGCATAACGGCAGTGCATGCAGAAGAATTCCGTAATCTTATATTTAGGTATAACGTCGATTTTTTTGTATATACACATTTAGCAATCGATATCGAAATGCTTCAAATCATTAGTTTAACATATCTAAGTTAATAAACGTTCTTTAACGCACTGAAGTCTACATAAAGCCTTAAGGGTATAACTGCAGTGCGTTCAGAAGAATTCCGTTATCTTATATTTAGGTATAAATTCGATTTTCTTGTATATACACATTTAGCAAGCGATATCGAATTGCTTCAAATCATTAGTTTAACATATTTAAGTTAATTAACCTTCTTTAACGTATTGAAGTTGATATAAAGCCATGGCGGCATAACGGCAGTGCATTTAGAAGAATTCCGTTATCTTATATTTAGGTATAAATTTGATTTTCTTGTATGTACACATTTAGCAATCGATATCGAAATGCTTCAAATCATTAGTTTAACATATTTAAGTTAATTAACCTCCTTTAACGTATTAAAGTTGATATAAAGCCATGGCGGCATAACGGCAGTGCATTTAGAAGAAGTCCGTAGTCTTATATTTAGGTATAAAGTCGATTTTCTTGTATATACCCATTTAGCAATCGATATCGAAATGCTTCAAATCATTAGTTTAACATATCTAAGTTAATAAACGTTCTTTAACGCACTGAAGTTTACATAAAGCCATAACGGTATAACGGCAGTGCATTGGGAAGAATTCCGTAATATTATATTTAGGTATAAAGTCGATTTTGTTGTATATACACATTTAGCAATCGATATCGAGATGCTTCGACTCATTAGCTTAACATATTTAAGTTAATAAATCTTCTTTAACGATCTGAATTTGGCATATAGCCACGGCGGTATTACGGCAGTGCATTTAGAAGAATTCCGTTATCTTATATTTAGGTATAAATTTGATTTTCTTGTATGTACACATTTAGCAAGCGATATCGAAATGGTTCAAATCATTAGTTTAACATATTTAAGTTAATTAACCTCCTTTAACGTATTGAAGTTGATATAAAGCCATGGCGGCATAACGGCAGTGCATTTAGAAGAAGTCCGTAGTCTTATATTTAGGTATACAGTCGATTTTGTTGCATATACACATTTAGCAATCGATATCGAGATGCCTCAACTCATTAGTTTAACATATTTGAGTTAATAAACGGCAGTGCATGTAGAAGAATTCCGTTATCTTATATTTAGGTATAAAGTCGGTTTTTTTGTATATACACATTTAGCAATCGATATCGAAATGCTTCAAATCATTAGTTTAACATATCTAAGTTAATAAACGTTCTTTAACGCACTGAAGTCTACATAAAGCCTTAACCGTATAACTGCAGTGCATTCAGAAGAATTCCGTTATCTTATATTTAGGTATAAATTCGATTTTCTTGTATATATACATTTAGCAAGCGATATCGAATTGCTTCAAATCATTAGTTTAACATATTTAAGTTAATTAACCATCTTTAACGTATTGAAGTTGATATAAAGCCATGGCGGCATAACGGCAGTGCATTGAGAAGAATTCCGTAATCTTATGTTTATGTATAAAAACGATTTTCTTTTATATACACATTTAGCAATCGATAACGAAATGCTTCAAATCATTAGTTTAACATATTTAAGTTAATTAACCTTCTTTATCTTACTGAAGTTTACATAAAGCCATAACGGTATAACGGCAGTGCATTGGGAAGAATTCCGTAATCTTATATTTAGGTATAAAGTCGATTTTGTTGTATATACACATTTAGCAATCGATATCGAGATGCTTCGACTCATTAGCTTAACATATTTAAGTTAATAAATCTTCTTTAACGATCTGAATTTGGCATATAGCCACGCCGGTATTACGGCAGTGCATTTGGAAGAATTCCGTAATCTTCTATTTAGGTATAAAGTCGATTTTCTTGTATTTACATATTAAGCAATCGATATCGAAATGCTTTAAATCATTAGTTTAACATATTTAAGTTAATTAACCCTCTCTATCTTACTGAAATCTACATAAAGCCTTAACGGCATAACGGCAGTGCATTGAAAAGAATTCCGTTATCTTATATTTAGGTATAAAGTCGATTTTCTTGTATATACACATTTAGCAATCGATATCGAAATGCTTCAAATCATTAGTTTAATATATCTAAGTTAACAAACGTTCTTTAACGCACTGAAGTCTACATAAAGCCTTAAGGGTATAACTGCAGTGCATTCAGAAGAATTCCGTTATCTTATATTTAGGTATAAATTCGATTTTCTTGTATATACACATTAAGCAATCGATATTGATATGCTTCAAATCATTAGTTTAACATATTTAAGTTAATTATTATTCTTTTTCTTACTGAAGTTTACATAAAGCCATAACGGTATAACAGCAGTGCATATGGAAGAATTCCGTAATCTTATATCTAGGAATAAAGTCGATTTTGTTGTATATACACATTTAGCAATCGATATCGAGATGGCTCACTTCATTAGTTTAACATATTTAAGTTAATAAACCTTCTTTAACGATCTGAAGTTTGCATATAGCCATGACGGCATAACGGCAGTGCATGTAGAAGAATTCCGTAATCTTATATTTAGGTATAAAGTCGATTTACTTGTATATACACATTTAGCTATCGATATCGAAATGCTTCAAATCATTAGTTTAACATATTAAGTTTATAAACATTTTTTAGCTTACTGAAGTCTACATAGAGCCTTAACGGTATAACGGCAGTGCATTTAGAAGAATTCCATAATGTTATAATTTTATATTTAGGTATAAAGTCGATTTTCTTGTATTTACACATTTAGCAATCGATATCGAAATGCTTCAAACCATTAGTTTAACATATTTAAAATAATTAACCTTCTTTAACGTATTGAAGGTGATATAAAGCCATGGCGGCATAACGAGAGTACATGTGGAAGAATTCCGTAATCTTATATTTAGGTATAAAGTCGATTTTCTTGTATATACACATTTTGCAATCGATATCAAAATGCTTCAAATAACTGGTTTAGTATATTTAAGTTAATTAACCTTCTTTATCTTACTGAAGTTTAACGGCAGCATATGTGGCAGAATTCCGCAATCTTATATTTAGGTATAAAGTCGATTTTGTTGTACATACACATTTAGCAATCGATATCGAAATGCTTCAAATCATTAGTTTAACATATTTAAGTTAATTAACCTTCTTTACCGTAATGAAGGTTATATAAAGCCATGGCGGCATAACGACAGTGCATGTAGAAGAAATCCGTAATCTTATATTTAAGTGTATATTCGATTTTCTTGTATTTACACATTTAGCAATCGATATCGAAAATCTTCAAATCATTAGTTTAACATATTTAAGTTAATTAAAATTCTTTAACGTAATGAAGGTGATATAAAGCCATGGCGGCATAACGACAGTGCATTTAGAAAAATTCCGTTATCTTATATTTAGGTATAAGTTCGATTTTGTTGTATATAGGCATTTAGCAATCGATATCGAAATGCTTCATATATTTGGTTTAGCATAGTTATGTTAATTAACCCTCTCTATCTTACTGAAGTTTACATAAAGCCATAACGGCATAACGGCAGTATGTTTGGGTGAATTCCGTAATCTTTTATTTAGGTATAAAATCGATTTTCTTGTACATACACATTTAGTAATCAATATCGAAATGCTCCAAATCAATCGTTTAGGATATTTAAGAAAATTAACCTTCTTAAACGTACTGAAATTTATAAAGGGTGATTTTTTAAGAGCTTGATAACTTTTTTTAAAAAAAAAACGCATAAAATTTGCAAAATCTCATCGGTTCTTTATTTGAAACGTTAGATTGGTTCATGACATTTACTTTTTGAAGATAATTTCATTTAAATGTTGACCGCGGCTGCGTCTTAGGTGGTCCATTCGGAAAGTCCAATTTTGGGCAACTTTTTCGAGCATTTCGGCCGGAATAGCCCGAATTTCTTCGGAAATGTTGTCTTCCAAAGCTGGAATAGTTGCTGGCTTATTTCTGTAGACTTTAGACTTGACGTAGCCCCACAAAAAATAGTCTAAAGGCGTTAAATCGCATGATCTTGGTGGCCAACTTACGGGTCCATTTCTTGAGATGAATTGTTGTCCGAAGTTTTCCCTCAAAATGGCAATAGAATCGCGAGCTGTGTGGCATGTAGCGCCATCTTGTTGAAACCACATGTCAACCAAGTTCAGTTCTTCCATTTTTGGCAACAAAAAGTTTGTTAGCATCGAACGATAGCGATCGCCATTCACCGTAACGTTGCGTCCAACAGCATCTTTGAAAAAATACGGTCCAATGATTCCACCAGCGTACAAACCACACCAAACAGTGCATTTTTCGGGATGCATGGGCAGTTCTTGAACGGCTTCTGGTTGCTCTTCACCCCAAATGCGGCAATTTTGCTTATTTACGTAGCCATTCAACCAGAAATGAGCCTCATCGCTGAACAAAATTTGTCGATAAAAAAGCGGATTTTCTGCCAACTTTTCTAGGGCCCATTCACTGAAAATTCGACGTTGTGGCAGATCGTTCGGCTTCAGTTCTTGCACGAGCTGTATTTTATACGGTTTTACACCAAGATCTTTGCGTAAAATCTTCCATGTGGTCGAATAACACAAACCCAATTGCTGCGAACGGCGACGAATCGACATTTCACGGTCTTCAGCCACACTCTCAGAAACAGACGCAATATTCTCTTCTGTACGCACTGTACGCATTCGTGTGGTTGGTTTAATGTCCAATAAAGTAAACTGAGTGCGAAACTTGGTCACAATCGCATTAATTGTTTGCTCACTTGGTCGATTATGTAGACCATAAATCGGACGTAAAGCGCGAAACACATTTCGAACCGAACACTGATTTTGGTAATAAAATTCAATGATTTGCAAGCGTTGCTCGTTAGTAAGTCTATTCATGATGAAATGTCAAAGCATACTGAGCATCTTTCTCTTTGACACCATGTCTGAAATCCCACGTAATCTGTCAAATACTAATGCATGAAAATCCTAACCTCAAAAAAATCACCCGTTATAAAGCCATAACGGCATAACGGCAGTGTATTTCGAAGAATTCCGTAATCTTATATTTAGATATAAAGCCGAATTTGTTGTATATACGCATTTAGCAATCGATATCGAAATTCTTCAGATCATTAGTTTAACAACCTTCTCTAACGTAATGAATAATGATATAAGCCATGGCGGCATAACGACAGTGCATTTAGAAGAATTCCGTAATCTTATATTTAGGTATAAATTCGATTTTGTTGTATATACGCATTTAGCAATCGATATCGAAATGCTTCATATAACTGGTTTAGCATATTTAGGTTAATTAACCCCCTCTATCTTACCGAAGTTTACATAAAGCCATAACAGCATAACGGCAGTGCATTTTTAAGAATTACGTTATCTTATATTTAGGTATAAAGTCGATTTTCTTTTATATACGCATTTAGCAATCGATATCGACGTGCTTCAAATCATTAGTTTAACATATTTAAGTTAGTAAACCTTCTTTAACGCACTGAAGTCTTCATAAAGCCTTAACCGTATAACTGCTGTGCATTTAGAAGAATTCCGTAATGCTTCAAATCATTAGTTTAATATATTAAAAATAATAAAGCTTCTTTAACGCACTG
>CM050327.1:80611573-80653680 GCA_027475135.1 Bactrocera correcta
GAAGCCATTGTACCACCGTAAACGTCGTTAATTTGGTGATTTTGCCTTGGAAAGACTTGAAAACGATAACGACTTTTTTATGAAAACCATCTTCTCCGATGAGTCTCACTTTCATTTCAATGGTGCGGTAAATAAACAAGACTATCAATTCGAATACGAAGAAAATCCAGAAACTTTTCCAGAACTAAACTTTTCATCTAAACTGACAGTTTGATTTGGTTTTTGGTCTGGTGGAATCAATAGTCCGTACTTTTTTCGAAATTAAGCTGGTGACACCGTTAGTGTCAATAGAGAGCGTTATGGATCGATGATAACCAACTTTTTATGGAACAACATCTGGTTCCAACAAAACGAGCCTACGTGCCACACAGTACGTGCAGCAACCAAACTATAACGTCAAACTTTGGAGAATCGATTATTTCAAGAAATTGTGACATTGGCCAACAACAAGTTGTGACTTAACACCATTAGACTACTTCTTGTGGAGTTATTTGAAGACATTGGTCTTTAGCAACAAACGAGAAGCCAATGTTGTACGTGTTATTGATGACATACGATTTGATTTAGTGAAAAAGTACTCGAAAATTGTGTTCATCGAATTCGGTTCTGCAAAAGAAGTCGTGGCGAATATTTGAATGATATATTCAGAACTTAATTATACTTCTCAATAAGTATCAAACAATTGAACAGATCACTCCTTTTGGAAAATCCTGTATAAATATTTTCGAACTTCCGGTTGACTTTGTACCATATCTATCGGTCAATACATCTATATAATGTAATATATATGTAGATAAGATATTATAATATAATATCATACTTTTAGTTAAAGCTGTGAGAGTGCAAAGTATCCAGTTACATTCGAACTTAACCCATCCTTATATGTTTGTAAATATGTTTTAAGATATTGCAGTTTGGGATATTCCAATTTTATTCTTACGCTTGATGACTGTAGGCAAATATTTCAAGCAAAAACTAAATGCGGTAATAAATCGTTCAGGCCATAACAAGTATCAGAAAATTTTTCTCTGACTAGTTTAGAGGTCGGCATTTCACAGCACAATTATTCAAACTTACACCACACTGACGCTTCATTGTTTGGATGGGTGGCGAAAAAATAACATCGCTAATGAAAATATACAGACAATTTCCCAATTATGAATGTTTTTGCTGAGATCTCATGATTTTTGTGTTATGGGTCATTTAAAGAAAATTGGGTTTAAAAAATTCTTGTTTAACGAAATAAGTTATTTAAATATATTTATACACAGCGTTCACTGGGTTTCTTGGCACTCATGGCACTTAAAGAGTTTAGTTCATCTGAAACCTATTTCTGAATATGTACAGTTCAATCTTAGGAAAAAAATTCTAAATGTAAATTGGTATATCTAATCTGCTTGCTGGATGGAGTCATTTGTAGAAGTTCACGCAATTGAGGAAAGTTATCTGACCGCCATTCACTTGGGAGTGGCCAGAAACGATTCCTTTACATATTTATGGCTCAAGCAGCTCACGACTTCCGGTCCTAGACTGGGTCCTCTGGGTAGCCAGAAAACATCCGTTTGAAGGCGAGCTAAAGTGAGAAGGCGAAACATTCCCTCCTCAGGATTGTGCGCTCGGTTTGGGACCCGCCACATAAACAATGCCGGCAATGAAACAGAAACAGCTTCGGATGAGAGATCCCTCTTTTAACGACAACCACGGCAAACGCACTAAGGATAACGATTTAAGAGCATGCACCTGGACCTGTTGATGTCCTCTTTAGAGAGAAGGCTGACATCACCGCCGTCCAAGAAATGCGATGGACAGGATAAGGATTGAGGCATTTTCTACGGTGGCCGCATAAAGGAGCAGAAATTCGGTGTGGGATTCGTACTAGAAGAAAGACTCCGTCGCTGAGTATTTTCATTCACCTTGGTGGATGAAAGTCTAGCTTCAATCCACATCAAAGTGAAATTTTTCAACATATCACAGATATGCGCACAGGTCCCGATGGAAGAGAAAGGCATGTGACCAAAGATGCCTTCCATGAGCGCTTAGAGCGCACTTATGAGAGCTCAAAATCCTGCTTGCTGACTTTACCGCCAGGGTGGGCTAGGAAGTTCATCATCGCCGGGGCCCTTAATACGGTCATCTGTAGTACTAGATGCCAGCATAGAAACATTCATCAAGCTACTTTCGGAATAAGTTATATAAGGATTCGAATTTTGGTCCAAGGTCTATTTCCATTCCATTCATGTTCAGCGCTAAGGCACATAATTTTTGAGAAAGTTTGTCCACTTAGTTTCACTAAAATATTACACATTTTGACCAACCTAAACGATTTAACTACAAGTAAGAAGTTTGAAATCATTATTAATGTATTATATATTGGGGCGGTAAAGATATGGATTGTTTTCATAAACTTTTAACACTGCTAAGATATGTACATATGGTACATCAAAGAAAATATTTTCAAGCAATTCTATAATATATAACTCATACATTGACAACATTTTCAATATAGAGTTTGTTATGTTAACGAAAATCGTTATATTTAGTATATAGAGATCTGGGTAATTCATAATCTAATATCACATATTATCGGCATTAAATTATAGTATGTTCAATACTATACTTTCAGTTAGTTTTGCTACATTTTGATCGATAAGGTGACATTTGAATTTAAACCGCGCGCGTCGAAGGATTTGGGGAATTATTTTTTTTTAGGTTGGTAGTACTGTCAGTCACATTTATGTCAAATTTCATATTAAAATATTCATTAGTGTGTGAGATACGTGTCGTTTTGTGAGCTGCCAAAAGTGAGTTTTTCGTTTTTTGCGATGTCGAAATTTGTTGAGCAAAGAATTTGCATTAAATTTTGTTTACGGAATTAATTTTCTGCTGCGGAAACGTTTAGGATAGTGCAGAAACCCTTTGGTGATGAGACTATGTCTAAAACAAATGTTTACAAGTGGTATATTGGAACTCAAACCGGCCGTGAACGTGTCGAAGACAAAGAGCGTCCAGGGCGACCATCAACCTCAACCTCAACCGACGAAGCTCACGTTCAACAAATCAAAGATTTGGTGTTGAAAACCCGTCGATTAACAATTAGAGACCCTGCTGATGAATTTGGCATATCGAAAGGCTCAGCCAATACCATTTTGAAGGATGTTTTGGGCCTCAAGCGCGTCAAATCTCGACTGGTACCGAAAACATTGAATTTTTTTGAAAAAAAGGCGTCGTGTTGAAGTGTGTGAAACGATGCTTTCCGACTACCAGGGTGTCATAAAATGCATTATAACTCGCGATGAGACTTGGATCTATGCTTACGATCCCGAAACAACCGATAAGTCGAGCGAATGTCGTGCCAAAAGAGAGCCGAGACCAAAAAAATCGCGCCAAGTCGCTCAAAAATCAAGGTCATGTTGACTGTTTGCTTTGATTATCGTGGTGTTGTGCATTTTGAATTCCTTCCAGCCGTTCAAACAGTCAAAAAGGAATATTATTTGAACGTTATGCGTCGTTTGCATAACGCTATCCGCCTAAAAAGGCCGGAATTATGGAAAGACAATTCTTGGTTTTTACACCACGATAATGCACCATCCCAGACTGCCCTCGTAATTCGTGATCATTTCGCCAAAAACACAACACATGTCGTTCCGCAATCACCGTATTCACCTGATCTGCCGCCGTGCGATTTCTGGCTGTTCACCAAGCTCAAAAGACCGCTCCGGAGACACCATTTTTATACGATAGAGGAGATTCAAGCCGCAGCGAAGACCGAACTGAAGGCCATCCCGGAAATTGACTACAACCAGTATTCCGCCATAAGTGCATTGCATCGAGAGGGGATTACTTTGAAGGGGATGAAATTGATTTAGAAGAATAAATAAAGAATTTTCAAAATAAATACAATGTCACCTTATTTTTTTGGTCACAGTAGTATAGTATACGGTGTACTGGAAGTTTAAAAATCTTATGCTAAATATATGGAAGATATCTTTTTCTTTTATCTTTTTTTTGAGGTTTTGAGGTTGAGGATTTTTTTAATATATTGCTTCATACAAACTAACTGATTAAAAACAAGATAAAGATATTTTTAAACCCAGCTGTTATAGCTTCGATTTAATCAAAGTCAACGTTTGTTCGCTAATTTTTTTAATACAACTTATCTTACTTACTATCCAAAACCTAACAGGGTCATGCATTTTTGATTAGACCGTGACATATTTAAAAAGAGAGATTAGACAGCTGTGATACATTAATTCAATATTTAAAATTTTCTAAACAAAATCTGAAGAGAGTGGAACAATTCTCGAAATGAGCTTCGAATTGAACACCGTTGCCTTCGGATCTGGCTCTCAGCGATTTTTTTGTTATCAGATATCACAGGAAAAAGGTAGCCATGGCTTTTTTTAATCATTATACAAAAGTGAGTTTGCAAAATTTGTACATGTTCAACTTGTTTGTTGTGGGTCAGTTCCCAAATGTTACGTATACGGCACGTAGTACATTCACAGATGAAGACGTATGAGTGACATATGTATACAAAATGTATTGAATTGATCTATAAAGGTTGTTGAGTATAAAGCTGATTGCAGACTTTTCCATGCCAAGTTTTATACGAGCTCAGTTTTCACACTGAACTCTTGCTGCTCTGCAAACACAAGTTTTCTCGAAGAAATAGCTATTTATTTTTTTGCGATTCTTAATCATCAGAAATACTAAATTTGACGCAAACTATATTATAACAAAGAGCACTAAACCACTATCAGTCGCAGTGTGGTAAATAAATATCTGTCACACACCCACTGATTGTCATATCACACTCGAATTTAACATGAAAGAGTGTCAAATGGACAGTGAAGCAGAAATGAAATTCAACCACACACAATTTATTTATTTCCATGAAACACATAAAAACGAAGTTAACTGCAGCTACATTGACTGCTAGGAAAATATGTATATACCTATGCCTGCACAAAATCCCATACAACTACAAGACATACTCAGATTTTTCATGTATCGAAGATTCGACTTACGCGCTTAAGTGCCCTCTACTAACGGGAATACATATGCAACATATCTGGGTATGTCGCTTTCGCTTACTTGCAGATTTGTAAACATTAATACGAGAGTATATTCCTTTACATATAGACAGACATATGTATGTTTGCAAACATGTGTGTGTAGGGAATTACACAATCACAATGATCAGATTTCCAATAAATCGCCTCTACTTTAGCACCTACCATGCCTTCGAGTATGAAGCGATGTTGTCAGTCAAACAACAAAATGACAGCTTGGACAATTGAGCTGCACTGTACTGAGCTGCGCTGAATGCAGTCGCTGAGTACAGTTGAAGAGAGCTCAGTTGAGCTGACAGACGAGTGCTGACCATCATACTCGTATATGTGCCGTGCAAGCCGAATGAGATACGTGTGCATCCAGTTCAGTGCATTGTAACATTCGATACTGTGTCATTTACGTCCTCACGTAGAGGCAGAAATATCGAAATATGCTTGTTTAAAGCACACTCAGGTTTGGTGTTCTCGTATTAGTTGATGGGAGAGAAACGAGTTAGGAAGATAATGGATATGACGTTTCTAGAAAATTAAACTTTCCCAAAGGCAAATTAAACTTTGCCTCCTGCCATTAGAATTAACTATTTTCGGTGGGTATAAGTAAGTTTTTAAAGATTTACAGGTGTCATTTAAAGAAAGATACTAATAGTGATGTTAAAATAGCCACAATGCACACTTTGTCGGACATGTTCTATAAGTGTTTCTTTTCCTGAAATTCGAGTTCCATTGAGTGGATTGAGGACAAGCCGAATTGCAAATTATAATTTAGAGAAATACCAAATCTCAAGTTAGTTTTAAGAAAAAGAGTACTTCTATGTATGTTTCAGACTAGCAACTCAAATCTCATTTCATAAAAAATGTCAAATAAAACCCTCAGAAATTATTAAAGCTTATAGCGTTCATTTCTTGTTAGCAATCTTTGACTTGCCAAGCCTTAAAGAGTTGGTGAATCGAAGAAACTATACTAACTGGTTAAACAAACTAACAGCACTTGCGATGTAACCTGCACTCTTTGGTGAAACAACTATTTTCACATATCAATTTTGGGACTAGAGTTCAATGCACAAAGCTAACAAGCTAAGAAATTACGAATTGGAAATGGCTTATGGTACAACAAATTCTATTCAACTCAAGTGTTTTCACAAAAATGTTTAAGTAAAAGAACGTTTAAGAAATATGAAACTCATTGTAAAGATTATTGTTGGCCATAATTCCAAATTTCATATACCTTAAACTGAAATTTTCCCTCGATTACTACCAGCACATTCTCTTTTCAACATTGATCCCTGACGTATTAATCGCTTGATGAGAGAGAGCGATGCAGATGGCTCAATATTCTTGCTCGTTTAGAAGATATGTGGAAAAGTCTGACATAGAAAAAACTTTTAAATTTAAGAATCTCTCTTTGGTGACTACATTTCAAAAATGTACTTATATCAACCATAAAAAGATTCCTTTGAAATTATATCATCTAATTCGTCAATGTTTAGCATTTATTTAATATCAGTGGTCACGCTGCTTCGGCTTTGAAAAATCCCACTCTACGCTTACGAAATCCTTAGTGCTAAATTCATATTTTCAATGAACAAAATCTCTCCCATTTGTTAAAAATTTTACAAAGTAAGAAGAAACGTTAACATATATCATGTACTAAAGCTATAATATATTACAAAAGTGCTTTTTTAATAGCATAAAAATTTATAAAATTGTCTTTATCTCCATTCGATCTGTTTACATGACAGTGAACCGATCTGAACTATTTGTTCGAAAACCACATCGTTGCCTAGGAAAATAATCTTCGCCAAACGTAATTTGTTGTAATGTTAATTTGTCAAATAAAAAAGTTTTTCATACAGAACTTAATTCTGACAGTTCATTCAGCGGTTCCAACAATTGACCAGCAATTTTCGGTATCTTAAAAACTGAGGGACTACTTTGCGTATATAAAGAGAGATGGACTGACGAACGGACATATCTGCACGACTTAGCTAGTCAAGCTGATCATTTAAGTATAGGATTATGTATATAACGGCTGATCAAAGTAGTGGTAATATTTTCAATAGTCTTTTTTAATAGATCACACATGAGTCATGACAAGCTGTCATTTTGTTTTTGTGCAGCATTGTTCGGTATCGGCAAGAAATTACCGCTAACAAACTCAAATAAAATTTGAGTCTACAATCAAACGTTGAAGCCCATTTGGACATACGGAATTCAGCTATGGGGATGCGCTGCACCGTTATACATCGAAATGGTGCAAAGATTCCAAAATAAAGTTCTGCGAAAAATTGTAAATGCCTCGTGGTACATACGGAACTCAGATCTACATCGTGATCTTCACATAGAAACGGTTCGGGAAGTCATTCGCGAAACGGCATCGAAACATGCCACAAGGCTGCAAAACCATCTAAACGCTGAAGCCCGACAACTAGGAGAGCCCAGAAATAGTAGGCGCAGATTGAGAAGAACAACGTTCCATGATCTTCTAAGCAAATAACAAATATTATAATATTTAGTTTTTAATACAAAGTTTAGTTTTGAAAAAGCTTCTTAATAGAGCTTTTATTGTTTTACCTTATAAGTTATGAAAAATTTTGCTTGTTAGTACACTTGTCACTAGTTGCAATTCGAATGAAATGTAAAACCATATCTTGTTACGTTTCAATAAAAAAAAATATTCGGTATTTCATCATTTTAAAGACTTATGACTGAACAAGGTTTAAAATTCACTCAACTTTACTACGCCCACGTCTAGTACGCAGTGAAGAAAGTATAGCAGCCGTAGCTAAGAGGGTACGGACTGACGTATCAAATGACTTGGCGCTTTACGTCAAGATCTTAAGTTAAAAGTGTAAAAAATAAAGCTTGTACAAGAACTGAAAAGTTCGACCTCGCTTTGCTCTATGGGTTCTTGAAAAGTTCCAAGAAGATCCGACATTTTTGAGCACAATTTTGTTAAGCCATGAGGCCCATTTATGGCTCAATGGTTTAGTAAACAAACAAAATTGTCACGTTTGGGACATAGAACAGCCTGAAGATATTTATGAGCGGCCCTTACATCCAGAAAAACGGTTTAGTGTGGCTTGTGGGGCGGTGGTATTATCGGTTCACATTTCTTTAAAAATAATGCGCATGAGAACGTAACCGTCAATGGCGCTGCTTATCGCGCGAAGATAAAGAATATTCGATGCCTGAAATTGAAGTTCTTGATCTCGACGACATTTGGTTTCAACAAGACGGCGTCACTTTCCACGTATCGCACAAATCAAGGGATTTATTGAGAGAACACTTCAGTGAGCAGATAATTTCACGTTTGGCCTGATCGATTGGCCACCAAGATCGTGTGATATTACACAGTTAGACTTTTTCTTGTGGTTCCTTTAAATCAATCAAACCTTGGAGCAACACATCATGTCTTTCGCCAGGTTCCAGTCGAAATGCTCGAACGAGTCATCGAGTCATTGAAAATTGAACTCAACGGATGGGCCAGCTGAGACGTACCGCCGGCTAACATTTGAAAGAAACAATCTTCAAAAAATAAGTTCCAAAGAATGTTCTTTCGTATGATAATTAACATTCGACTCTAAATTTGAAGTTTGCGTGTTTTTCCTCAAAAAAAATTAGGAAACCTTAAAATGAATCCTCTTTTATATTTTTTAAAAGATCTACGTCGCTTCCGTTTGGGTCTTGAAAACTTGGTGCCAACTTAATTTACCCCGTTCAGGGTATAAAAACCAGAGTGCTTAAATACAACTTCATCGAAAGAAAATATACCCATTGCTTCAAATATTCGTTGTGAATATTGCTGTCATATTAAAATATAATTAGGGGAACACAGAGAAAGATAGACTGGGAGAGAGAAATGGGTAGCCAGAAGTAATAAAAGGCATTATTTCTCTATAATGTAATAAAAATAGTAAATTCTTGGAATTAAAGAAAAAGAACATTCCAACACTTGCACTTAAATATGTTTTCGCATACAATTCTTAGAAATTTACAATTTTCTACAATTTTACTAACAGTAAAGTTTCATAAAGCTCACTTGTTTGCAACTTGATGGCACTGCGCATCCATTTTTAACCAGCTGATTGGACAGAAGAATCATCATCAAAATCATTCACCCCAACTGCTTTATACTTAGTCGTCATCATTCTTGTCAACGGCCAGCAAATGAAAAATTGATAACACAAACAACACAAACAACAAAAACGACAAAGCAAACAACGTCAAGTTAGGTAAAAAAAAGAAATAACGAAAGTGCTGCTCTCTCTCCTAGCAACGTTATTTATTGGGGCAGAAGAAATTCGATGTTCACTTATTAACAAGCACATTGTACTCATATTCTTCGCTCTATTTGCTTTCGTGCGCCCACAGCAACAACAGCAACCCCACATCTCAGCCCGTTGCCATTTGGATGTGATTCTTCTTGTATCTTTATCATTTCTGACAACAACGACAACAGCAACAATAACCCGTTTGCAGCGTCACAAAAGGGTATCTGATAACTTTTGATGGAAGCTGAACAACAAAAAAAGCAACAAAAACAAGGCATCTGTGAAATGAAATAGCAAACAGAAAAATAAGCAGAATAAACGGCAACTGCAATGAAATCCATCGGCATCGTATTGGTTTTTAAAAAGTTGAAAATTGAATGCGCTCAGTTCAATTTTATTTCCTCACTTTCCCCTGTTTGCCTCCACATCTTGGCTGTGATAGCAGTAACCCAAAACGCCGAGGTCTATGGCATGCGCGTGTGTGTGTGTGAAGGTGTGCAAAAGTCTACTGCGTTGCGTGTTGAGTTGGTAATCCAAGCCAACCTACGGCGATTGGAAAGCGCAATCAACGAGGTGATAAGAGTTCTGAAATCGAAGAAATATTTTAAACAATACGAATCTTTTCTGCTTGAAATCTTACCACAGTTACAATTTACAATAAGAATGCGCAAAAGTAAGAGACATTTTCACACGCGAGTGTATTAGGGGTGCTCAACACGTCGAAAGTAAAAAATTCTTTATATTTCAAATGTAATTTTTATTTCTTGAAATATCGGCTCGAGTTTTAACAAGAAGAACGTTAACTTCGTTTGCATTGAAGCTGTAATACCCTATAGTGATCCGATCCGAACAAATTCTTTTGAGGTTATACCGTTGTTTTGGGTAATAATCCATGCCAAGTTGTGAAAATGTATTTTCCAATAAAAAAATTTTTCATACAAAAATTTAATTTTGACGGTAAGACAGCTATATGCTATAGTAATCCGATATCAGCGGTTGAAACAAATGAGCAACTACCGGAAGAGAAAACCACGTGTGCAAGAATTCCCAACGATATCTCAAAAACTGAGAGACAGACGGACAAACAGATGGTCTAAATCAAACTTACTAAAACATCACAGTTTTTTATGCTGATCATTCATATATACATATATATACTCCGTACAGTAATGTAGCTGCTTTGGATATCTTTTGAATAAAATATGCTAGGACTGTGTGCTGCTCGTTTTTCTCTAAACAAAAAGTGCTTCATTGCATTCCTTGTAGTCACCGGACCATTTCGTGAGATAACACGTTCACCAAAGTTGTTTTTCTATAAATCGATTGTGACATTCGCTGTGTGGCTTGTGTTGCCGTCCTGTTGGGATTATATATTGTTCAAGCCCATATCATCCAATGCGGACCAAAGATATGTCGTTATCATTGAGCAGTGGCGATTCTCATTCACAGTAACGTGCCGATTGATCATCACGGAAGATGTACGGCCCAATGACGCCGCTGGCACATAAACCGCACCAAACCAATACTTTTTGGGGATGCAATGGTGACTTATAGATTACGTGTGGATTGCTGCCTGATCAATGACGCATATTTTCATTTTTAACGAAGCCTCATTCCTGAAGATGATTTTTCGATGAAAATCCGGATCATTTTCAAGTTGTTCCTTAACCCAATTAACGAACGAATTAACGACTATTATGGTCGTTTGGCTTTAGTTATTGCGTCAATTTGATCTTCTAAGGATGTAGGCTAAGATCTTTTCGCAAAATTCGTCACAACGACGCCACGGAGATATCCAAAGCTTGAGAACGACACTACAGACACTTATTTGTCTCACTGCGAATATATTGTGCCTGTGGATTCAAATTTTTCCACTAGACGCTCAATTGTTGATCTGTCAGAATGATTATAACGACCAAAAATTGGTCGTAGTGCTCTTAAAGTTAAGGCCACTGACGCCGAATTTCCGTAGTAAATTTAAATAATTTCAATGATGAAATGGAAAACCTTACTAAAGAGAAATGTCAAAAGAGCATGAAAAAATATGGCGTCGTTTCCTGTCCCTATCGGTCTAGTTTTGTACCGTTCCTACTGAAGAACCCGTTACCACACAAAGATCATACAGTTCTATTTCTGGATACCACTTTTATACGAATCATGAAAATTATATACATTATTAGTTTTTAATGTAATTAGCCGATGTGCCGAATGAACTGCCCAGGTAAAAAGTCAATACAGCTTAAAACCGTTTAAGCCTCAACAAGTCGATGTAAAGAAAAACGGCAAAGTAGCACACACAAAGGCAAATTAATGAGCATATTTTTCCACCTAACGAGTTAATAACAAATCACAAGAATTGCAAAGTAAGAAACTCGCGTTGACAGTAACTTTGTTGAGTGCAACATGAAAGAGCACTCAGTGCGAAGCAAAAAGTGCGAAAAATATGAATATAAGAAATAAGGACGGACAGTGTCTGGGTACACCGGAATGTTAGAAGCGCTCTCGTAGAGAATTAAAGAATTTTCAATTCACTAAAATTGATTTCATACGCATGTCTCTTAAGTCCTTAGACTGACAATCTGATGACGCTTCTATCGCAAGATAAAATAGTACCTTGTCGTACGAGTAGATGGTTACTGCCAAACTTTGGGACCAACTGGACTGGCGCGTTCCCGATGTAATCGAAAGACTTTTCCAGAGCAGTGTTTGACGCTGCGCAATCCCAAAGAGTTTCTAAATATTTGCTTTTACGAAGCATTGATCCACAGGTATACATCCAAGACCTAGGAACAGCCAAAACAAAGGACTTCATCCGATAAATGAGTCAAGGAAGGTGAATATTGTCCTATCTAACGCCGAATCGTTTGACCTGCATCGACTACGTGGAAACACGGTTTATTACGAGGTCCAAAATTCAACTATGCTAAAAGTATCGAAAACTGGAAGATCTTATAATCGGTATATTGTTCTTAATAGCTATAACTATAATGAATAATTAATCAATATTTGTTAAAATATAAACTGTAAGACTTGAAAAGGAAAGAAAATATTGACCAAGTTCAACCATTTTAGTAAGAGACTTTTCACAGATTTGGTACATATCTGATGACAATCTGTCAACTATGTTATTACACAAAAATTTAGGTTAAAAGTTGGTAAACCACGCGTATATTAAAATTCGAGATCGATTGGATGAAACGTCTCCATCAGATGAAACATATTAGTTTCTAAAATATCGGCTGAAATTTTGCACAGATCTTTGTTTCTCCAAATGCCAATATTGGACTCTATAGCATAGCTACCAAACGAACTGACCGATCGAAATCTAGATAAGGATCTTTTGTTATCCCTGTAAGCTATTAGAAACGAACCTCTGAAAGGTATTATAGTTTCGGTGTATCCAATGATAACGTCCTTTCTTGTTTTTATTAAAACCAATTCGTAGCCATGACAATTGACCGATTCCGCCAATTAAGGACCCAGCTTACCAGCTAAAAAAATATGTCAAAATGCGAATTTTTACACTACGAAGGAATAATAAAACTAGAAACTGGTATAGTAGCATTTTATAGGATGGGATTTTATAGGATTAATTACACCTAAAGTCAATCCTTAGAGCCCTAAGACAGACAGAATCCAATGTGTTTACGTGGGTACCTGCCTGCGAAGGCTCAAATCCACGGTGCTTTCTATTGCTAGAAGCACATAGATCAAAACAACGCGTTGATCAGCGCCCCAAAGTATAAGTACATGCACAACACCACACTCTGGAAGAACTAAAGCATGAGTGCCGCCACATACACTTATACTTTGGTTTCAATTGGTACGGGTGAAAACCAAAAGAGAACACCCTAGCCACCTTGGTCGGGTTCGAGGCCCATCTAAAACCTCTGCCGTACTCTGGGTCCGGCACCCGGCCGCAGTGCGACTCCACATTGGACAAATGCCCTTCCTGCATTTAGGTTTAAACCAAAGCCACCACGAATCTCTCCAAAGGGCCAAACCCAATAAGCAGATTGGAGTTTCCTCTAAGGGCAGACTGCTCCCCGTGGTACCATGTTTTAGTCTTTGGTGTGACCTGTAGCTCTCGCTACTGCCAGTCGAGCCCCTAAGAACTCCTAGGAATTCTTAAGAACTCGGCTGTATGTATGTTGTCGCTTGAACAACAAATGTTTGTTATATAATCGCAAACCCATTTCAAGAATATGACATCATTTCAAGCTAATATTATAACACATTTCCGACTTAGACCATGCTGGCATTTAAAAACAGACCTGTACATGTCAGACATAGTGCATTTGGCTTTTAGTCGCCTCTTACGACAGATATGCCTTGCCGCGGGAATATTCGGTTTCGCCCTCGAACCCAAGAGGTGGTCCCCCATTCCCCGCAGGGGATCCTAAGACAGACTTACTAAGATCAAGTTATCTCATAAATTTAATATATACAATCCGATATAAACTTGAAGCAACTGTTAGGTGAACTAAAATGTTATAGCCAGTCACAAAATGTTGCCAGGGTATGTAAAATGACAACATAACGGTACAAAAATATTCCTATATTCAAGTACGCACTCACATATAAATACAACTATGGTTGAGTAAACTTTAATCATAAATACTCATCAAGTCAGATGCAATGCACATCAACATAATTGCACACGAATGCGATGGTAAGTAATAAGAAATGAAAGCAAGTGCCCGGGTGCATATGTATGGACTTGCAGGGCACGCATACCACCAATACCGTTACATAGGGCTCCACTCTCGTATTGGTGCAGAAAGAAACAGGTGTGCTTTAGAGCTGAGATGCCGGTTGAAAAGGTGTATTGCAACACTTTCAAAATGTAATAAATTGCGCCGCTGCTAATGAAGTCTATAAAACAAAATAAATAACTTGGACTTGAGTAAATATTTGTGTTGCAGCTATTAATAATGAAAAATTACGCTGTAAATTTTACTGAGTGTTAACGTGTGAAAATCGAGAATTTACACAATAATTTATAGTTGTTTCACTTGCTTGTGTTCTACTGTTTTATACATACATACACATGTGTGTAAAGTCTAATATTTTGATACAAATTATCATTTCGACTTTTGTTAAGGAATAAAATGTTGGTAACCTATTTAAAAGGAGTCATTAGTTTTAGGACTAAGTTATTATACTTCAACGAGTGCGACAGCTAAGGAATTGAATAAGTTTGTTTGTTTATCGGTTGTTTATTATAACGTAAAAAATAATCCAGATAGCTATCGCTAAAAAGTCCACATTCAGCTCTCTACCTTTTTAAATGACAATTTCGACATGAATACAAAAAAATTCTGGCTTCCAGGTCATACCTTTTCTCAAATTTTTAGTATTTATTATGAGAACATAAAAGTCTCGTTTTTGGGTGGTTTATGTTTGGCGTAAACTATTGGACCATATTCTCATTATTATCATTTTACCCAATTCAAAGCCATAAATCTTGTGCGAAAAAATTATTTCGATTATAATTATTATTCTTTTTCATATCTGATATTACTTTTTATTACAAACTATCGATTAACACAATATATAAATTTTCGAATAAAGTTTCTTTATCCTTTGTAGTAAATAGCTTGATTTGTCACCATGTTTTGAGCTTGCTCCATCTACCGAATCGAAGAGACAACTGACACTCTGCTCACTGTATTTGTTTACTCAGCTCTGAACGCAAGAATAAGAATAAAGTGGACTTGCATACTGTTCACTTTTGCTCAAACAGAGCCCCCTTTCTGCTAACAATTTTTTATGAAACCTTTGAGTAATAAAGTGCCGAATATCGAATACTTTATATTCTCCAGGCTACCAATGAATTTACTATATGAATTTGTAATGAATTTACTATATGAATTTGAAGATGATGCTCAACTTGGAAATTCGATGGATGATTGCAAACACCATAATATGTAACAATGTGTTAACGATGGCTGTACGTGCAAAAATGAATTTAATCCGAAAATGCTGTGGCAACCGCTGAAGACTCAAATTCAGCCTCCTTGCTGAAGCATCTACAAATGGGGAGGCTGATAGACTCCGGATCGAAAAGCCAATAACCAGATCGATCATGTTGTGATAAATAAAATACACGTATCCAAGTTCTAACATCGACTCGGACCACTATCTTGCTGCAGCCAAGATACTCACCCGCCTCTGTGCAACAAAAGCCACACGTCAATCTTCTGCTCGACTTGCACTCCAGCTCTCTGAGAGCACTCTTCAGCAACTGGGTATAAAATAAGTGGGGAACGGCATTTCAAGCTCCTTACCTACAGCTGTAAACGAAAGCATTGGTTTTCGAAAAAGGCAGCAGAAAGTTGGAATGCCGTGTCATAGATACCGAGAGTTGAAGAGGAAAGCGAGACGCATTTGCAGACAAAAAGAGAGAGGCCAAGCTGCGTGAATACAAAGAGTTTAGCAGACGACAAGGCGCAGCCATTAACTGAAGGTTTCAAGGCCGGAGCATACTCTTGTAGAACCCCCAGAGATGATCTAGTGGCTAATGCCCAGAATATACTTAAATTACGGAAGGAACACTTCTCCAGCCAGCTGAATGGCAATGACGGCACAACATCAGGAGGTGTCGAACTCGATTCCCCAATCGATGACGACAGAGCAGACATTCCATTGCCCAATCATGAAAAAGTTCTAATAGCAATTACCCGTCTTAAGAACAACAAAGTGGCGTGCCGATAGATGGATTGCCGGCCGAGCTATTCAAATACGGCAGCGAAGAACTGATAACTTCTTTCTAAAATATGGTTAGACAAAAGCATGCCCAACGATTGGAATTTAAGTGTGCCCAATCCACAAAAAGGGAGACCCCACAATCTGGGGCAACTACCGTAATATAAGTCTCCTCAACATCGCATATAAAGTTCTATGGAGGCTATTGTGTGAAAGATTGAAGTCCACCGTCAACAAACTAATTGGACCTTATCAATGTGGCTTTAGGCCTGGAAATTCAACAGCTGACCAGATATTCACCATGCACCAAATCTTGGAAAAGATCCGTGAAGAGAGTATCCACACGCATCACTTTTCTTTGAATTTGAAGCTGCTTTTGACACTATGAACTAATACGGTTTTGTAAACCGACGTTTAGCAGTACCAAAAACTCCGTCAGAATCGGGAAGAACCTCTCCAGCCGTCCGATAACAAACGAGATTTCAGACAAAGCGAATCCATTTAGTGTGACTTCTTCAATCTACTTTTAGAGAAAATAATTCGAGCTACAGAACTAAATAGTGAAGGTACCATCTTCTATAAGAATGGCCTCAACAACCGCGCCGTTAGTTCTGCTTTCTAAAGAATGGATAAGGAAGCGAAGCAAATAGGTCTGGTGACGAAATATCTCCTATCATCAAACAAACAGTCGTCACACACGCAACTAGACTCCCACGTCACTGTTGATAGTCATCACTTCGGAAACGTATGTAAATATTTTCGTCTAACTTCGAACAAGTATTAATAACAACAACAATGTCAACCTCGAAATCCAAGGCAGAATAACTCTTGCCAATTGACATAGTTCAACGAATTAAGTTACAGCGGCTATGATGGCTAGGTCATGTCGTTCGAATGGATGAAAACACTCCAGCTCTGAAAGTATTCAAAGCAGTATCCGCCGGGGGAAATAGGGGAAGAAACGTTTCAATTCATGAAACAAGTTTGTGGCGAGAGTGCACGAGTGGTTTCAACGTTTCCAAAGTGGTTGTGAGAATTTATGACGATCAACATGTGAGCCAATCAAAATCCGTGATCACCCAAAATTCCATCGAAACTGTGCATGATTTCATCAAAAATCAGCTGAAATCATTATTGAAATTCATGGAAATGGAATTGAAAATCTCCAAAATATCGATTTATCGCATTTTTATCCAACATTTGGGCTAACGAAAGGTGTGTGCTCGGTTTGTTCCACACAAATTGACTGACGACCAAAAATTGCTCAGAATCCAATCGAAAGACATCTTGTGGCCGATTATTTGACCAAAACTCACATTTTAACCATTAACCACTCCCCGTATTCACCTGATATGGCACCATCCAACTTCTTTCTTTTCGGAAAAATGCATTTGCCCATGAAAGGAAAGCGTTATGCAGACGTAGGGGCCATTCAAAAGGCTTGCACCGGCATACTGGCGGCCATAACGGCCAAAGAGCTAGAACACTCGTTCGTCATGCTTTCGAACAGTGCAAAAAGCTGTATTGAAACAGAAGGAGACTATGTTGAATAAAATAAATTGATTTTGCCGAAAAAACCAAGTTCTCTTTACTTTGAGACGCACCTTCTATGTATGTATACTGTCAATGGATTTCTTTGTAAAATTATAGAAATTTATTAAAATCACTCAATAAAAATTTTTGTTCCATATGTATGTATATCTACGTAACTAATTTATGACGAATAATATATACATACTTATAATATTCCACACGTATATATTTGTGTAAGTTAATTTTTAATAAGTGTGGCAAAGTAATTGGATAGCCAAATGACATAAGTACTCGTAATGCGCATAAATATGTGATAATATACTTGGAGACATGTGTATAATTCCGACACCGTTTGCCGTTTTATGCCTCCTAACGCCGCACATTCCCAACACATGACGCATTTCGTATTAACATCCACACCTAAGCAACAGCAACAACTTACTACACTAATGTGCGGCTTACACATTGGCGGACAGAAATTATGACACCACATTTTCAATGGGGCAGCACCGTGGGCATTTTGTAGTACCGCAGTAGCCACAGCTGCTTTTTAGTGTTGTGTATTTTGTCAACAATGTTGTTTTTGATTTCAGTCAACTGTAATGAATACCGCACCAACACAAACACACCCATGTCTGCACATATACACAGCCTCCCAAGGCTACCTGCATCAAATTTATATTACACCTGCACATGTACACATAATCATCACAACAACAAGAATGCAGATGTATGTGGCGACTTTATAATTCATTTTTAAGCCCAGATGACACGTATACGCCGTGGCACACCTAACCGCTGCACACAACATTACGTTCGACCAAGATCGGCGACGTGCTGTCAAACATAACTTTCAATGCCCACACCGGTGACTGGGGACACTACATGCACCGATACAAATACATTTTCACCTGCGCAAATAAGCTGTGGTGTTGATGTGGCGCCTGGTTATTCACCTGCTTAGTTTTTCCACACAAAATTGTTTGCTAACCTCCGAAAAAAGCATGAGAAGGGCCAAGGTTGGGTAGGGTGTGGTGAGTTCATTTGCAAGCAAATTTTTACTCTTTTCAGCATTGCCCTCGTTACCAGCACCAGTGATGGTTTATTTACCTTTTGCGCACATATAAGCGTGTGAAGGCGGTCGGATAAGTGTTTAGTCTGAAACGCACAAAATAAAAATTTCGAAAATTTTCAATTTATTCATTAACATAATGATGTATTTTAAGCTCGATTTGCCCTTGACCCAGCAACTTAGTCAAACCGTCTGCAAAATTCGTTCGCACTAAGTCGGCAGATTAGAACTGCTTGGTGCCACTAACATCCTCATTCGTTGCATTTCTACCCAACAAATGACTTTTTCAACAATGGCGACGAAAAGGGGTGTCACTTGATTAAACTGGGAAATACAATAGACAGATTGCAGCCTAATTCGGTCTTGTTAAGAGTGGAGACGGCGGAGTTGTGAGCCAGCACACGTTTTGGTGAAAGACGTTAACCATTTTGCCTTTACCAGTCGGTAAAAATCACCCTTTGTGAGCCCTAGAAAACATATGCTGCCCTTTTCGACGCTGAAGACCATGTGAAACTCACTGGTTTGACTGTTTCGTGTCTGGTATGTACAAGTGAATTCATGTTTTCCGACGGGCTTGATAAGACAAAAATATTCCTTCGGATTGTGCTTAAACAACGTCGAACACTGCTGTGAAGTGGTTTCACAGTTGCTTCTGTCATCCGCATTGAGCGAACATGGGACCCACTGTTTCAGCTACGTCGCGATCTTTTATGCTCCTTGATAATTGTTTTAAGCCAATTCGAAAAAAACTCACGTAAGACGTTATTCTGCAATACTAAAACCAGGGACAGGGTCTTTTCCACACTCAGTCAAAACAAATGTAAGTATCCTATACGGCTGAAATTATGACGTCAGTCACTTACGAGAATTAAAGGATAGTAAATTTCTCTAGGTGTGAGAGACTGAGTACTTATCGAATCGCCCTCGTATATTCGCATACACCTACGCTATGAATTGTGCGTAAATGTGTGTGGACCGCCAAAAAGTGTTGCACTGCATTTGTTGAGTGATTTAATGAAGTTTCAAAAACAAAAGGCAATAATAATGAACGTTAAAAGTAAACTGCAAAAGAGATCCAAAGTTTTCCTGCGGATTTTTGTTGCTTTTGTGTCTTTCGCTTTATTCACGAAATCCGCTGACGTCGTTGTTGTGACCGACGTCAGCGCTTATGGAAAATTTATTGAGTTTCTTAATGGATTTCTTTGTTCGAACACTTTTTTCCATATATTTTCGTAAACATATTATCAAAGTTTTATTTGGAATATCGACTGATGTCTTCGTTTAGTAAGCAATGGCAGAAATGACAGTACTTTGCTCGCCTACAAAAGCGTAATAAATCAATATGTTAAAACTTCTTTTGCGCATTGAAGCTATTTTGTACTCTCATAACATATTGCAACAAAGTATAATAGTTCTGTTTACGTTATGTTGATCAATAAAGTTTCATAAAGAGTGATCCAAGTGGAGGTACTTTTTTTAATGCAGATCACGCATGACTTGTGGCAAGTTGTCATGTTATTTTTGTTTAGCATTGATTATAATTTCATCCTGGGAAAACTTACACCTGAAAAACGGTAGAAATCATTCAACTTTATTATGAAAACATATGTTCTGTAAAGAATGTGGTTCCAGAATTTATTATTGGATAATATTCAATTCAATCAATCAGTCTTTCGCAACAACTCGGACTAACGTATGGAACGAGTTGGCGCATTTCACGTCGAAATCTAAAATTGAAAGCGTACAAAATACAGATTTTGCTATAACTAAGCCGCGCGACCTTCCCAAGCGCCATCGCTTTACTCTATGGGCTTTTGAAAAGTTCCAAGAAGATCCAACGTTTTCGAGCCAAATTTTGTTCAGCGATGAGGCTCATTTCTGACTCAATGGGTAAATGTAAATAAGTAAAATTGCCGCCTTTGGGACAAAGAGGAACTTGAAGAGATTTAAGAGCTATAATTTCATCAGCAAAGGTTAAGTGTGGCTTGAAAGCCGGTGAAATCGCCGGTAAATATTTCTAACGAGTCACGATAACCAACTATTTGATGCTTGTTCAACAAGAGGGTGCCACTTCCCACACATCGCATCAATCAATGGATTTATGTAGAGAACACTTGGGTGAGCAATTTAAGTAATTCAGCAACACCTTACTTGAGTACCTATCAATAAAACAAAATAACTTGTGTCTCCTTGGTTGACGTTATGCTGTATACACCCTTGCACCCAAGTAAGAATCTGAATAACAGTGATTTTTTTCGGATCCCACAATATAAATACGCACCAAAATATTTCACTGTAAGGCTTGGCTTTGCGCATACTTGGTTCGTCCTTACTTCATTTTAGTTAGGAAATTTTTTAGTTAATTTTGTTTTCTTTCGAAGGCAATAGCAAAGTGTCACCTGAATTGGAAAGACACCGATTCTTCTTTTAACGTCTAAATAACTTTTGCCGCGCCCACTAATCTTTATAACGAAATTAAAAATATGCTTCTCTCTTAAGTTAACAAAGAAGACATTTTCTGCTAGCTGGCATCAAAAAGTCAACTAGCTGGTAGCTGGCCACCTTCAAAGTTTGTATCTCAAAGAAAAAATGGTTATTTTTGCTTTGTCGGCTAAACTACGTCTGCATTTGGAACTTCATATGATCAAATAATGAAACTCCGATCCTATTAATAATTGTCATTAGAAATTTTCACGACTTCAGAAGCTCTTATATTGTATCAAACCTTGCCTAAATAATATACGTAAACTAGTTCGGTTGTGATATGTAGATATATCAGCCTTAAGGGAACTGTAAATACATTTTGGGATTAAAGGTGCGGATAAGATACAATATTCTCTTCTCAGGCTTTCAGAGTAGCAATATTTTATTGCCGTTTATATTATATATATTTATGATGTTTCTTTAAAAATAGAGGTTTGCAAAAAATAAAGCGATTTGCAGAAGTTTTTCGAGATACTATCATACTTTGTGAAAATTAATATTATACTTTCCCACAGACAAAAAGATTTGCAGTCTGTCAATTAAGAGCGTGTTCGGAATAATTTATAAAAAAAATTATTTTATGAAACTTTCATATTTATATATACAAACAATGATGCAATTTGGTCAATAATATTTCCAGTCACCACCGGCGTCGATAATTGCCTGGCATCTCCGAGGCATGCTTTCTACCAATTTGACGGCGTATTCTAGTGGCAAGAATCTCCAAATCCGACGAATTTCGTAAGACAACTTATTCATAGTGTATATTAAGCTTCTGTTTAATATATGCCAGTTAACAATAGTTAACGTTATGAAGTTCCCATGCTGCCAAAAATTGCAATGCATGCAGTCTGGATCGTTTACTTCATGTGCGATCAAACTAAATGCTTGGTCAGCTGTTGTAATTCGACGATCAGCTCGATGCATGAGCATGGCACATGAGCGTGGGAATGCTTATGGAGCTAATTAGAGACCGACGCTAACGGCAGCAGTGACGGTAAGAATAGTAGGTTACCAGTAAACTTACTGATTATTAAATAAACAGTTTTCGAAAGAGACTCAAGACGTTAAATCAGTTCAAAATAACTTGGATAGGCGACAACACAGTCGCTACCGCTAAAGAGAAGTGATACGAAGTCAATCAAAAATAACTCGACCACACATTTTGAATAGGGTTTGCATCGGGCGACTGCGCGGCCAATCCAACGTAACGATGCTTGAGATGTTTGAGTTTTCCACTGAGTACAGAGCTTGCTGCGGTGTTAAGGATCGTTGTCCTCCTGCAGAATCCAATCTTCATTTTTTCTGATGAACTATCGTTCGGCAGATAGCAGTAAAGCCGTTTTGTAGATTTTTATCATTTTCTCGGTACTTAGGTTGTCAGTAAAGAGGTACAAAGTGCTTCGAGAAGCAGCCCCAAAGATGCACCTTTATTCCAAGTCATACGGTCCGCTGAACAAGCCTATTGGTGGAAGTTGATCAGGCTCGCGTGAGGACAGAACGTGCCCATATAGAACATTCATCAGTAAAAATGACATTTTCAAAATCTTTATCAATATTCTCATGCGCTCAACCGAGTCGCTTTGTCACAAGTTTTTCAGTCAACAGAGGCTTCTTCATTGTGTTGCGCTCTCTCAGATCAAGAGTATGAAGAAGGGTTCGGAAGTTTCGTAGGATATATTTAAACCTTATGCCATTAATTTTGCTTGTCCTTGCCGTAGTGTTAAAGCAGGATTCCGCGAAAACAGATTCATAATTCTTTTTTCATCTTTTTTCTTTACTCTTCATATCGAACCTTCTTCTTCCTTACTAGCGTAGACATCGCTTACGTGATTATAGCCGAGTTCACAACAGCGCGCCAGTCGTGGCGCCAATTGGATATCCCAAGCGAAGCCACGTCCTTCTGCACTTGGTCCTTACAAAGGAGTGAAGGTCTTCCTCATCCTCTGCCGAATACTTTCAGAGCTGGAGCGTTTTCGTCCATCCGGATAATATGACCTAGCCAGCGCGACACGCTTAGCACTCATGGCGTTTAACGTGATTCTCTTTCAAAAGATCAACGACAACTGAACCTTTGTTGACAATGCATAAAAGACAAAGCTTCCCTCTATTGGCTCGAGATGGAATTAGAGCGAAATCTTTCATTAACTGACGGTAAAGTCGACCACGCTCTTACTTGACAGACTGTACATAACTTGAAGCCTTCTCCAACTAAGTTCAGGGAATTTTTTCTGCAACTAGAACACATGCACTTCGAAAAACTGTAAGAAGGACTCTCGGGAACTTACCTTTTTGATCCGAAAAGGGTCATGATCTCTGCTATATATACGACTATGTCTTCACAATATATCGATAAACCCATGAATACTGTTCTCCGAAACGACAACTATAACAGTAATGGCACAGTTAGACAAATATCAAACTAAACTTTGTGCATTCGACTTTACAGCTGTTTAAAAACTTAGCAAATATCTTACATTGAAGTTATGTTAAATATAGTGATACAATAGAATGATCCCAAAACTCCGCCCAAAATATGTGCTCATCTACGGAAGATTGGAATTTCGAAAACACCGCAAGTCCCGGCACATGAGCGTTGAAGTCAAATTTATTTTGTTGTACTTCATTCTTCATACGAGTATCTCTTAAATTGGTAGGCATTATGAATTTATAAAAAATCTTTTCCCTCGTAGCAGATTTTTGGCTCCTAATATGCTTTTAATTCAATAACTACATTAGCTTGGACTTTAATTTTTCAGAGTCCGCGTCGAGTAATCTTCTGACAGAGTCGGCTACTTAATTAGATTTTTTAGGAAAAAACTTTATAAACGGCGAACCAAAAATGTCTAGTCTTCCTGGCCCTGTCAACACTTAAATAATTACCCAAACAACTCAATTGCCGAAAAAAGAACCAGTTATAAGGAAAAGGCGAACGATTTAAATAAATTTTTGCTAATATTGCTGTTACTGTAACAATACAAAATGTTACCCAAATTTGAATTTTAAACCTGAAATAAAAGTTCGGATACATTTCGGTTATATAGAACCTACTGTCTTGGGAACCGAGCTTGCTCTATGATTTTAGTCATAAGTGTCTGTGAGTTCAAAATTGTTTCCAGCTCACATAGTTCCTCTAACGGCACTTATCGACACCTAATCCTTGAACTAGCATCTGCCTATTACTCATGTGAAATTTTGCTCATTTAGTAGTCAAGAATTCTTTTAAATTGCGTAAACAATAACAAATTATAGATCGCATGCTCGTAAGTGCTTGGAGTTTTTCATGTATATGTGTATATGTATGTATTGTGGAATTGCTATCGCCATCTCTGCACCTAACTGATTTCAAATTCTAATTTAAATCGCATTTAGTGCAGTGGCTGGCAAATGCAATGGTGAGAAGCATTTCTACCGTTTTAAGCTCCCATTAACCTTTGCACGCACTAATCTACAATGTAAACCAACGCCAGAAGAAGCCGCACACCCGCTGCAGCGGCATTGTTCACCAATTTGCTGAGATTTTTCCCTTGCTTTCTTCTCTTTACTTTTACTTCCCCCACTCCTCCTAAGCAGGTTGGCGGTTGCTACATGTTCTTGCTCTTCGCTTATTTCCTTCCGTCTTACGCTGCAACGCTCCAACCCCAACTGTGACACTGAGGTCTAGTTCCGGACTTTTGATGAAAAAGCCATTCTCATGAAGTCAAATGCATAAAGTACGAAATGAAGACGGTCTACGAAAAACCCGTAGCGGATAAATTTTTTGCGAAAGTTAGGTAAAAGGCAAATTAAAAGGAATAGAAGGATACGTATATACATGTTTTCATATATAGTAATCATCGTACATTTGCCCAACAAATGCCCGTACTACTCAACATTGTCTCCCTGTCGATGTTATAAGGAAAAAAGATCTCGAAAGAGAAATAATTAAAAATGCAAAGAAAATGAAAAGAAAAGTTTAAGAAGTTTTCAAAATTAGAATGCGGAATGAACAACGAAGTAATTTCTAGTTTAGATGCTGAAATTCTAGCTATATTTGATGAAATTTAAGAAAGACTTTAACCAATAGCGTACAGATTCTCTCTTGAACCTCTTACGTTTAAATGTAACGTTTATCGGTAAACGCAAAATTTAAATTTTTAATTGATAGCTTTTCGATCCAATGATGACGACCATGGAAAACGAAGTAAGGACTACGTATTGATGGCATGCACCCGGTCCCTTAATTGGGAAGGTGCCGCTGCCCAGCTGGTTGATGTCCTCGTTAGAGTGAAGGCTGACATCACCGCCGTCCAAGAAATGCTATGGACGGCGCAAGGACAGAGACAAGTAGGTCCTTGTGGCATTTACTACAGTGGCTACATAAAGGAGCGTAAGTTTGGGGTGGGATTCGTGGTGGGAGAGAGACTCCGTCGCCGAGTACTATCATTTACTCCGTTGAATGAACGTCTAGCCACAAAGCGGGGTTCTTCAACATATCGCTGATTTGCGCCCACGCCCCGACGGAAGAGAAGGACGATGTGGCCAAAGATGAATTCTATGAGCGCTTGGAGCACACCTATGAGCGCTGCCCCCGCCACGATGTCAAAATCGTGCTAGGCAACTTTAACGCCAGGGTGGGCAAAGAAGGTATCTTTGGTACGACGGTCGGTAAGCCTCCACGAGGAAACATCCCCAAACGGGTTGAGGCTGATGGACTTCGCCGGGGCCCGAAATATGGTTATCTGTGGTACTATATTCCAGCACAAGAAAATACATCAAGCTACCTGGCTGTCTCCGGATCGAAAAGCCACCAACCAGATCGATCATGTAGTGATAGATGGAAGACACGTCTCCAGTGTTCTAGACGTGCGTACGCTCCGAGGTCCTAACATAGACTCGGACCACTATCTTGTTGCAGCCAAGATTCGCACCCGCCTTTGTGCAGCAAAAAACGCACGTCAACAAGCACAAGAAAGGTTCGGCGTCGAGAAGCTGCAATCACAACAGACAGCAGAACGATTTTCTACTCGGCTTGCACACCCGCTCTCTGAGAGCACTCGTCAACAACTCGGTATAAGGGAACTGTGGGACAGCATTTCGAACTCCTTATGTACAGCTGCAACTGAAACCATTGGTTTTCGGAAAGTGCAAAAGAACAGCTGGTACGACGAGGATTGCCGTGTCGCAGCGGAGAGAAAACATGCTGCCTACCTCGCAACGTTACGATTGACCACAACACGTGCGGGATGGGATAGATACCGAGAGTTGAAGAGGGAAGCAAGACGCATTTGCAGAAAGAAAAAGAAAGAGGCCGAAATGCGTGAGTATGAAGAGCTTGATAAGCTGGCCGACAGGGGTAATGCTCGAAAATTCTACAAAAAAATGCGGCGGCTTACAGAAGGTTTCAAGATCGGAGCATACTCTTATAGAATCCCCAAAGGTGAAGCCCAGAACATACTTAAATTATGGAGGGAACACTTCTCCGGCATGCTGAATGGCAGTGAACGTACAACGCCAGGAGAAGGTGAACCCGATTCCCCAATCGATGACGATGGAGCAGACGTTCCATTGCCCGACCCTGAAGAGGTTCGAATAGCAATTACCCGCCTGAAGAACAACAAAGCGGTAGGGGCCGACGGATTGCCGGCCGAGCTATTCAAACGCGGTGGCGAAGAACTGATAAGGAGCATGCATCAGCTTCTTTGTAAAATATGGTCGGACGAAAGCAAGCCCAGCGATTGGAATTTAAGTGTGCTATGCCCAATCCATAAAAAAGGAAACCCCACTAGCCTCCTCAACATCGCATATAAGGTTCTATCGAGCGTATTGTGTGAAAGATTAAAGCCAACCGTCAACAAACTGATTGGACCTTATCAGTGTGGCTTTAGGCCTGGCAAATCAACAACCGACCAGATATTCACTATGCGCCAAATCTTGGAGAAGACCTGTGAAAGGAGAATCGACACACAGCACCTCTTCGTCGATTTCAAAGCTGCTTTCGACAGCACGAAAAGGAGCTGCCTCTATGCCGCGATGTCTGAATTTGGTATCCCCGCAATACTAATACGGCTGTGTAAACTGACGTTGAGCAACACTCAAACCTCCGTCAGGATCGGGAAGGACCTCTCCGAGCCGTTCGATACCAAACGAGGTTTCAGACAAGGCGACTCCCTATCGAGTTTTGCGAAAGATTTATGGTCCTTTGCGCGTTGGCCACGGCGAATATCGCATTCGATGGAACGATGAGCTGTACGAGATATATGTATGACGACATTGACATAGTTAAGCGAATTAAAAGACAGCGGCTACGCTGGCTAGGTCATGTCGCCCGCATGGACGAAAACTCTCCAGCTCTGAAAGATTTCGACGCAGTACCCGCCTCCACTCCGTTGGAAGGACAAGGTGTACCTGGCCTCGCTTGGAATATCCAATTTGCCGCAACGTAGCGAAAAAAAGAAACGACTGACGCGCTGTTGTTAACTCGGCTATAATCGCGTAAGCGGTTTCTACGCCAATTAAAAAGAAGAAGACAAGTAATATTCCAACGAAAAAGCTTCGCCCCGCAAAATACTTATATTACTAGGTCGTAAGCTCTACGATGTTATTACTTTGAGGGAGTTTATAGGATTGTGTAAGCGGTAAGCGCTATCCGTATAATATTATGTGTCGTTTTGAAGCATTAATGGAATATATCTCGACCAAAGTCCACCTTGAAATGAAATGACTTGCTGAGCTCTATGAGGATCACTGTTTAGGTCATAGATTCTGAACCTTAAATCCGGTAGGTACCTTTATATTACTAGCTACTAATTAGTTAGTTACTTAAAGAGCTAGTAGAACGTAGACAATTTGAAGCATAGTCTATGCAGAAAAAATTCCAAACCATCGAATTTTTAATTAAAACTATAAATATATACCAGTGCTAAAAACTATAAAATAAAGTCAAAGCGCATTTTGTTATAAACTGACTTTTCCTTTTTGCTAAATTAAGGTTCTGATTGGATGGAGATAGTTACTAAGCGTCAAAAATATATAGGGTATTAATTCGGAAGTGCCGAAATTACTTTAATGCACTTAAGACCTAATTTCAATCCCAAAAATCTTTGGACTGACAATAAAAAAAAACTTATTTTGAATCAGAATATGGCTTCAGTCTTCGACATAGTCCACATCTTGAAAAACGGTTCTTCCACATTTCGAAATCATTTTGATAGTACGAAGCCTCGAAACTGTTTCCAATTTGTTTTACCTTTCGTCAATTGAATGAAATCTCCAACGACTTTTACGACAAATTCATTATCAGATCAGTCTTTAGTGTTGAGTTGTTTAGTCGAAGAGACCGAAACCCATGCCGTCGTCTTCCCACTTCTTGATCGTTGGAGCCATTTATAAGCTATAGCGAAACAGCTGTTACAATGAAGTATAACGTTCCTAATTGCCTTATTGTTCATTGGCCGAAAAATACCATGATAAATCATTTTATCTTATTAATTTTGCTACGTTGACATAAGTTATTGCACTTTTATTGTAATTTTATAAACGTCCCCAAATGTAAAGATTGTTTTTCAATTGTAGGAAATCTACATTTACCCTTATTCGAGCCTGACACTTTCAAAAACTATCTCTAGAAAGCTTAAAGAGCTTAAAACAGCTTTTAGAATAATATTTAAGCGATAGGGTAAAATATTTCAAACCCATTATTTTATGAATACGGTATTTATGTAAATAAATACGGTCGGCAATGCTTCTTTTCGTCCGGTAATGCTTCAACTCAAGCTAAAATTTTCAAATGAAAAATGAACTGCATAAATTAAAAATGTAACTCGGAGAATAAAAAAGTTTGTAAAAAAAATATGTAAATATTGAGGATATTCGTGTCACTTGCAAGGGAATTATTCAGAAAAGAGTCAGCTCGTGCGAAGAATAATTCCTTAGTCATCAACGTCTCGTAAAACTTGCGCTTTTATTGTTCTTTTCCATACTATTCATATCATTTAAGCACATAAATAAAGCGAATGGACATAATTTTAATATTTATCCAATAAATTATCCTTGAAGAAATCATGCATGCACATTTGAAATAAAAGAAAGACTTTAACTTCAATGTCAAGAAAAAAATTTGCGGTGCATAATAATATGAGTTGGAAGTATCCAACTAATTTGATCGTTGGGAAAATGGCCATATCACAACTTCTCAAAAAAATTCACACAGCTTTTGCATTATTGAAGACCATCCGAAAAAGAATCAATTTCTTGCACCAGACAGCAAAAATTTAAATAAGATAATATATTGTTTGATATTCTGTTCTCAGCCTTTAAGATATTTTACCTTGAACTCCTGTGATAAAGAGATAAAAGGCTGAACACTGATTAATCAAGCTGAAACAATAAACGAGCCACTTTCTACCAATGACCTCTACAATACTTCGTGCCAGTCTTTGCAATTGTTTTGGCTTTCAGAGCATATATGTATATAAATAACCTGACGTGAATTTATACTAAGATAACCATTGACTTCAGCGTGAGTCTATCTTTTATGAAGTTTTCTACACGTATGTATACCATAAGCTTTAAGAAAAATCTCAATAAAACTTGAAAAAGCCTTGCGTGTTACATCCCTATGCAGCAAGTGTACTGGAATGGTAAGACTAAGCTCAGGCTACCACCGGGGTCACAGTTGTCGGATAGTGGACGGCCGACGCTAAGTAGGTTAGCTGCGAATAGTAATAAGAATATCCCGACCAATAACTGCAGGAGAGGAGGTTTCGGCTCACAACGCTTCCGCGAAGGTGCGAAAAGATGCCGCCTTTAAATAAGCGTCCACAACTAAAACTGAACAGAAAGAACATAAAACAAAGATGACCAAGACGAAGAATACGGGACGGTCTTCCGTAAAAGCAGTAGGATACTTAGATCCCCCGTACTCATCGCCACCGCCAGCACAACCAGATAAAACTGAAGAAAAGATAGTCTCAAGGAAAAAATACACAAGCACCACAAGTAGAAGGGAAAAGCACCCCAGCTGCCATTAAACAAGAACTTCAAAACTAGCCGAAACAAGAATATATTACCCAAGTGAGGTGAGCTGAAAAGGAATACCTAAAAAAGTGCAAGGAGGCGTTAAGAACGGGACAGAACAGCTAGATAAAATCTTCGATGTTATCAAAAGTTACCGCAGAAACTGGCTCATTGCAGAAAATGAGAAAAGACGGGACATCTAACCAGACGTATCACGGCTGCGAGTCAATAACCTCGAAGCGGCGTCCGACTAAATTTGTGGAGCCTCGAGAAACAGTGCGGCCACAAAATAAAAACGACATCCAGTGACAAAAGGTTTTGCCTAAAAAAGCAAGGAAGACCCACGCAAATGAAAGAACGGACCTTAAAACAAAGGCTACTTTAGAGATTAGAGACTTCGACTCACTCTTAATAAAAGAAGAAGTAGCAGGGGCTGTAAAAGAAGCGCTACAGGACCCCGTCGAAGACTTAGCAATAAACATATCAGCACCTAACACAAGAGAGCAAGTAAGTGCATGTACAGTGCTCGATTAGGACAGAGCTGACGTACTGACGCGACAGCCACGCATTAAAGTTAGCTAGTTTAACTGCAGGCTGCGACTGAAAGAAAACCCCAAAAGGTGCTTTCGCTCCTTTGGGCCAGGTGTATAGTATAGAAACTACAAAACCGGAGAAGGGACACGAGCTAATCATCATAAGCGAGCAATATAGAACGAAAGAGAAGAGTATCTGACTAGAAGATAGTAACTCCACCGCAGCTATATGGCTACCACCAGGGAGTAACGCCGTCACAACGGATCGGTCTGGGCCAGATGCGACGTTTTCACAGTAAGTAACTGGTACTTGACGCCAAGCGACAGCATATAAGAATTCCAAGAAAAGTTTGACAACATTGAGGATACAGCCCGGTCTATAGAAGGTCAACGAATTATCGCCGGAGACCTAAATTCGAAAGCTGTAGAGTGGGGTTTTCCAAACACAGATTCGAGAGGAAAGAGCATTCTAGAAATGGCTGCGCGGCTTGGTCTAATAGTGCTCTATACGGGAACTGAAACCATGTTTAGAAGACCGGGATGAAAAAAAAAACCACACAAGACATCACCCTATCATCAGAACGCATGACAGACTCAATAAAGAAATGGAAAGGCCTTGAGAATTACACTCTCAGTGATCATCAGAATATTTCTTTCACGATCAATACCGGAGTAATAAATGGAACCGGAATAAATACTGGAACACGAAAGTAGAATATTTCGAAAGTAAACACTTCGAAATTAATAACAAAAACCCCCGGGGACAAAGCCGCTGACTCAACCGCTGCAAAAATGGATCAGATCGTAGACGCACTCTTCGCCACACACGAAAAAAGGGCTAGTGGTCCCGAACATAACCTAAGATTACCGCAAACCCCCCAGTTTACCCTCGAAGAATAAGAAATCACCCGGTTCAGATGGGATTCCAGCAGCAGTTCTGAAAAAAAATCGCTGCAGAGCGACAGGTATTACTACTGAATATGTACAACGCATGCCTCGAAGCCGGAATAGTATCTGAACCCTGGAAAAAACAACGGATGGTGCTATCAGTAAGGAAAAATGAAGGTGCAACTCGCCATCGGCATTCCATCAATTATGCATGCTGGATACGGCGGGAAAACTCAATGAAAGACTACTTTAACCCAGACTCGAAGCGGCTGTCAACGAAGCTGGAGGACAGTCCCCTAGACAACATGGCTAAGGACCCGGTAGATAAGCTGTAGGAGATATAAAATACGTCAATGAAAGCGTAGAAGCCGCGCAGTGCAGATAACATAAATGCAAAAGAACATTGTTACTGGCGACTTTAGATGTCCGAAACGCCTTCAACAGCGCTAGTTGGTTGAATATGATCGACGCTGACGAAAAAAGCTTTAAAAGCTCCGACCACCTCAGATCTGTGGTGCGGAACTACCTTAGTAACAGAAACTGCTGTATCAAACTAGAAAAGGATCACGACAGATAGCGGTCACGTCATTCGCAACACAAGGATTCATTCTAGGTCCAGACACAAAAGGAGTCAGTGTCAAAATTACACGTGGCAACGCCAGCTTTAGGGTGAAAACGTATATCTCGAAACCTACTCGAAAAAATTCGATATACAACATTTTTTCTAATATTCCTTTGCACAGTGCGAACAATATTAAATTCCATCTAAATCATCCACTTTCCAGTATACAAATCAAGAAGCAATTTTTTTTCTGATAATAGTACATTTGTGTGAAATCGGGAATCGAGTTATCTCAATGAGAATGAGAGAACGTTTTTTTCTAATAACAGTATACTTTTGTGACTAAAATTAATAAAATCGGCCCCGTATGCGGGGTAGCTTAATGAAACCCGGAGAGCATTTTATTAGTATGTGTCATGTTATGTTTACTCTGGAACTCACCTTGTACATATGTATATATTTATAGAATTGCTTGAAAATATGTCCTCAAGTATGTATATCTGAGCAGTATACCATTTCTCTAAACCCAACATGGAACACATGTATGATTTACATTTTTCATCTGTCTTTAAACAGTTCAGGTTGGTTAAACCTCATATCCATAATATAATAATGGGTTGTCAAATAAGTCTTGCGGTATTTTTATTGAATCAATTCGTGTGGCACCCATACATCGAGCTTCTTAGTGACTCCAAGCTTCTTCAAAGCATTTGAAACGGTTTGATGACTACTATGCCGGTCTCTTTCGACCAATTCAGCGATTTTATCGCAATTTTCGACGACAGGCCTTCCGGAGCGTGGCGCATCTTCGACCACCTCTACGCCAGAACGAAAACGTTGAAACCATTGTTGTGCGGTGGAAATGGAAACTGTATTGGGTCCATAAACTGCACAAATTTTATTGGCGGCTTGAGATTCATTTTTGCCTTTATCGTAGTAGTACTGTAAAATATGCTGTATTTTCTCTTTATTTTGCTCCATGTTTGCGACGCTATAACTCACGAATGACTTAAAAGAAACGACAATCAATCAAACACGTGTTAGCGTGAAATGAGCTTTCCAAAAAGGTATAGCATGACCCGATGCGACGAATAAAACTAGAACTACGCGCTTTCAGCGCCAACTAGCCAAAATACCGCAAGACTTTTTTTGACAACTGTTAATATTTTTCAGTCTCGTCACGAAATTTCCTTTAAACTCCTACAGAGGTATTTTATGTAGCCAAAAAGGGTAATAAAAAAATGTTCAACAAGAAGGTAAGTGAATGAATTTTATGTGATTTTTTAACAATATTTTGCAAATGATTATTTCATTTATTTTTATAGCATTGGAAATCACAACTGAATTGGAAATAGCAGCAGCAGCAATATCATCAGAAGCAGCAAATATAAATTGTTAAATAAGTATGTGAAAATAAGTGTATTATATTTTTTTGTTTTTTAGATAATATTAATCTTTTCTTTCAGATATTATTATCATTTTTATATAATTAATCTTGTTTTCAGCACTATTTTTATTTAATCAATCTTTTCTTTCAGACATTAATATCATTTTATACAATTAATCATTATTTTCGTTTTAGATATAAAGAATTTTATTTAATTGTTCTTTATTTTCAGATATTAATAATTTTTTTATTGAACATACATATATACATATTTGTAATTCTGTAAAAATGGTTTACTAATAAAGAGAAATAAAAAAAATAGAGAAAAGCAACCCTGCATCAGCTGTCAATTGGGGATATTAGAGCAGGTCAGATATACTTTCTTATATGATACTGCTGAATGAGCGCAACAGAGATGTATGATCACATGTATACGTACGTTTGAGGGGAAAAGTGGTTAGAATCTTCACGCGGCCTATGGAAAGCTCACCACTTCCACTGCATTTGAGTGTTTGAAAATCTACTTTTGACTAGTTTTTTCACCACTTTTGGCTGGCAGGGATTACACATTTTACCAGCGCACATGGTCGGGCTATTTTTTTTTTTATAAAAAAAACGATTGAAAGACGCAAGTCATTCGCGTTCGCAAAACAAGAAGGTAAGTTGGATAAATTGTATGTGATTTTTTAACAATATTTTCCAAATTAATTTTGTTTGTTTTATGTTTTAAAGCGGTTTGCGCAGTCCAATAAAATATATGAAAATAAATTTTTTTTATGGATTTAAGAAATGTTTATTTATAGTGCAAATCTATATAAATAAAAATGAATCGACGAACTGTATGTACGCTGTAACTTTCATACGACTGAACCAAATTTGATAATTATTTTTTTAAAGTGTTCGTTTCAAGGATGGTTTTTACGGCAAGTAACTTTTTGTCAAAATTTTTTTTTTTAATTTTCGTTTGTTTATTTTTCAATATTTTGATTTGTCAATTATTTGAATAGTTCAATTTCGGTCGCTTGCTTTTTTATTTCGGCTATTCAAAAGAAAAATTATTTAAAATTATTCAGTGAAAACTTTACGTGTGTTTCACACAAAGAGGTCAATTGCAGATTGAAATTTGTTACGAAGCCACCAAGAGGTCGCCCTAATAGCGGTCGATGCTCCTTTTGCCATCAAAGTATGGCACCCAAGGCAAGGCAAGAAATACTCCCCATATGCGGTGTCATACGTGCGGAATTATGGATCGCGGTCAATCAGCAAGCGATCGTCGCGATGTCACAGCACGACTTTTCAAACAATATTTACGATGTTTGATGGACTTTCTCTTGAAGCAACGTATATGTGGTGCTGTTGGATGCTAGATGTACTTTGTTGAATGGCAAAGAGAGGTTTGCCGCACATACACATTGTTCTGTGAATGGTGGATGGTGGTTACACCAGATCAAATTGATCAATCATTTCTCCGGAAATTCCTGATGTAGAGAAATATCCAGTATTATATGAAGTGGTGGAAACCAATATGGTGCTTGGACCTTGCGGACACTACAATCCTTTTCGGTTTGTATGTCTGTCAATAAATGCACGAAACACTATCAATGTGCTTTTCTTTCGGAAATACAAACTGGAAATGATGGATATCAACTCTATCGGCGTAGCTCACCAGACGACAATGGCAGTATATTTAGCATTCAACTTATAGGATTGAATATCGAAGTCGACAACATACGGATCATACCATATTCGCCACTGTTATCTAATTCACATTCAAAACTAATATCAAAGTTGAATATTGCATTTTGGTGAAATCGTTAAAATACGTTTGTAAGTAAGTCACCAAAGGAAGCAACCTGGCGGTTATTGGTCTTGATACATGAACTGCAATAAAGCTCTTTGTAGGATATTTACTTTTGCAATTCATGAACGTTTTCCGACTGTTGTGCCTCTGGCAGTTAATTTGGAGAATGACCAAAGAGTGTATTTCAACCCAGAGAATACACAGAGAATACACTACAGCCAGTGGATACACCGCCATCGTTTGCGAGAACATTACTCTATTCGGAAATGCCTTGATATTATACATGGGAAGCATCGTTAAGGAAATAGTTACGCAGAAAGCAAGGCCAACCAGTAGATGGACATCGAGGTGTGTTTTCAACTAATGCATTAGAACGAATTTACACAATCCACCCGAAAAAGGACGATTGCTTCTACCTTCGGTTGCTATTATTAATTAATTTACGCGGTTCAACTTCATTTGAGTCATTGCGTACTGTGAATGGTACGGCGTGTACAACTTTTTGAGAACCATGCCAGCAATTACAATTGCTAGGAACTGGTAATCGCTGGATGATGCGATAGCTACTTCGCATGCTACTGAAGTTTGCACACTTTTCGTTAGGTTCATGTCAACATATCAGCTCCCGAATTATAGGATACGAACAAAAATTCCGGTCGTCTTGACAATGAAGACAAGTCTGTGAATTATCCAGTGGAATTTCTAAATTCTTTGGAGAGGCTTGGTATACCGACGCATTATTTGCATCTCATAGTTGGATCTATCATTATTATATTCCGCAATCTTTATGCGTCAAAACTGTGTAATGGAACCCGATTGATTGTGACGCAGCTATCGAATACAAGGAGGCAGAATGCTTTATTCTACGAATTCCTTTGAGTTCTCACGATTTGCCATTTTAGGTCAAACGTATTCCGTTTCCAGTGAAAATTGCATTTGAGATGATAATCAACAGGATACAAAGATAGTCGCATAGTGTGTGACATAAATTTGGACATTCTATGTTTTTCACACGTCCAGATATACGTGGCGTGCTCACGAGTTGGAAAACCATCTTTTCTGTACGAGTACACCGGAACAGAAACCAAAAAATGTTGCTTATCAACCTGCGTTACATTGAAAAAAAGAAATGTTAAATTCAACTTTTTTCTCATTTTAAAACACATAATTTCCCGCAGGACAACGGCTGCGGGGCCAGTTAGTGATCAATTAATATTAATATTTTTTTCATTTTTAACTAATTAATCTTTTTTTCTTTCTTATTTATCTATGATTTCAGAGTCAATTCTATATACATTTAATATGTTTTGTTTTGTTTAGATATTAATAATTATTTTTTTAAATATATTTGTATACATATGTTCATATATTAAATATTTAGGTAAAACTATAAGTTAGTTAATAATTATTATTAGTACTAATACAATTAGAATTAGTACTGTAAAAATTTTATATTAATAGAGAAGAAATAAAAAAAAATTTAATGTAAAATGTTTGTTTGGAATTCAAAAATATTTTAAATTAGGAATCAGAAAATGCAACCCTGCATCAGCTGTCAATTGGGGATATTAGAGCAGCTCAGAAATAATTTGTTATATGACGCTGCTGAATGAGCACAACAGAGATGTATGATCACACATACGTGTGAGGGGAAAACTGGTTAGAGTCTGCACAGCGCCTATGGTGGGCTCACCAATTTTTTAAGGGTTGAAAATCTAGTGTTTTCCTAGCTTTTTCACCAGTTTTGTGTGGCAGTGCAATTACATATATTTTCTTCAATTGCTAGCACGTGTGCGAGTTATCCATTATAGCATTTAATATCTAAAGCGAAAAAAGGTAAGGGAAATTTTGAAAATATTTGTAAATACATTTAATTAATTCCTAAATCTCTAACTGTAGAAATCTTCGGATGCAATTAAATCGGCCGCAGAAACAGAACAATTTTGTTTGGTGAGTTTTCTTTAAATGTGTATGTATATATGTATATTAATATTAGTATATGTAAATGTACATATATAATTAACAATGTAAATGGCCACTGTGGCTGGTACATATTATTGACGGTTTATGAAGAAAACTACTATGTTTAACCAGTATGGGCAGTTGGCAAATGTTTGTTTCATGTTCTTAATGTGGTAAACAGGTAAACACAAAATAACTGCAAGACAGTTAATTGCAAAAGGCGTCATGAAGCCTGCTACATACATTTTTAAGACGGCAGCGACATTCAATGGCCGGCATGTACACAAGACAACACAGCTCTTCATTTTGAATGTACACAATTTCGTTGTGGCCATACTAATACCTTGCACTTCAATGAAATTTTAATATTTTGTTCAAAGTGAAATTTTTTATGCAAAACATAAGTAAATAGGTATATATTTTCCTTTTAAATTATCAATTGTTATTACAAATGATATAATAGAGCTATTTTATGCTTTTATTTGTAAAATAACGTCAAGTTTATTAGAGCTGTGAATGATTTTATATTTTACATATTAGTGGCATCACCACTCTCCCTCATCTCTCTACCTTCAATTCTATTGTCAACTCTTTTGTCGTCAAACTGTCGTTGGCAAATATAGGAATATATTTAAGTTAGCGAGAGAGACAACTGTCGGCCTGCAGTCGTGTAGTCGTGCAACTGTCAAAGTAACAGTGTCCATAAGAACGTGTGTATTTTAATATTTGACAGATGTCGTTTGCGGTCTGTCGTGAGCATTATGTTCAGCATATGAGAGCCTGCTGTCGTGTAGTCGTGTAGCTGTCTAAATAACTGTGTCCATCAAATTGTGTGTATTTTAATATTAGACCGATATCTCTTGAAGTCTGTCGCATCCTTTGTGTTTCCAGCATAAAACGGCCTGCGCAGTCGAAATTTTATGTGAAAATAAATGTTTGTTTCATATTTGAAATTGTCGCACTTGTTTATTCTAGTGTTATTAAAATTATAAATATATTTGGCTGCTAGTGAATTTTTTGATTAATTAATTTATTTTTTTCCGATTGTTTTGTGCTTATAAAGGAATTCCACCGGCGAGGATTTTTATATATTATTAAACCTTAGACATATTTTTAAAATTTAAAATGAACAAAAGGACATTTTCAAACCTTTTGAGTAAGGAGAAGGCAAGTTTTAATGCTTCAGTTGCGAAGTTTCGCAAATTGAATGAAAGTAGTATTATTTCAAAAAGCGATAACATACCATCCCAAGGCAGGACAGCAGTTTCTAAATTCTTCTTCTGTGATGTACCAGATAATTTTAAAGAAACAAGTAGTTTTGAAATTGAAGATGAACTGGAGTATGGTAGTGACAAGGAATTTTTGCCGGAATCCCCCTCCTCGGACACTATTTTTGCAATACAGCGCGATGGTAAACCGACTTTATTTTACTTATGTATATGTTTTTCATTCTAATAATTGTAAATTTCTTTATAGGAGGAGAAATCAACGAACCCAATAAAAATGCAAATACTGCGATGGTACTGCAAGAAATTTTGGACACCCTTGGCAGAATGGATTCTCGGCAAGAGGAAATAATAAAGCGACTTTCAGCTGTGGAAAATGCTCTTATTGAAAAGGTATGTATTTATTGATATTAAATTTTTATTTTAAAACTATTTCATACTATTTTATAATTCAGATGCCCGAACGTGCTGAGGTGCAAGCGCAAAGCCAATTGTTACGGGAATTTAAGGTGCTCTCAGTAAAAACCCACCGCAGCGTAAGCCGCATCACTGGTGATGTGATGGGTGAGGAGGAGCTTCTATTACACAGCTTGCTCCCCATATCGTCAGAGGAAACATTGTTGAAGGTGGAGGAGTACCTTACACACAAAGCTCACGCTGACGCTATGGTAAGTTTGTCTTTCTACAATATATTTATAAATATATATTCATAATTATGCATTTATAGGCGACGATCATCTTCAACCTAAAATCTACCAAGAGATCGATCGAAAAGGTGTTGCGGTCACTATTTAGCGACGAGTTGATATGGATGTATAACTGCGATGGGAAGGCGGGCAAAAGGGCATTAACAAAATTAAGAATAGTGGATCTCGCTTTCGGTAAATATTAAAATATTTTGACGCGTTCACTTATTTAATTATTTATGTTTTATATTTATTAAATAGCTGCATTTCCAAGTATGCAGATTCATAAAACTTCAGTTATAAGGCGTTATGTATCTTTAAGTCACAATAGGTATAAACACATAAGGCGTTATGCGGAAAATACTCTTACTGAAAAGGTATTTATTTATTATATTTTAAAATTATTTAATACTTATTTTAAATTTCAGAAACGTGCTGAGGTGCAAACGCGAAGCCAATTGTTGGGGGAATCTAAGGTTCCCTCAGTAAAAACCCATTGCAGTGTAAATCGTATCACTGGAGACGTGGTAGGTGAGGAGCAGCCTAATGTGGGAAATTCTCTTACTGAAAAGGTATTTATTGAAATAAAATTATATTTTAAAATTATTTCATACTTATTTTAAATTTCAGATGCCCGAACGTGCTGAGGTGCAAGTGCAAAATCAATCGTTGCAGGAATGTAAAAAGCGCTCAGTAAAAACCCACCGCAGTGTAAGCCGCATCACTGGCGACGTGGTGGATGAGGAGCAGCCTAATGTGGAAAATGCTCTTACTGAAAATGTATTTATTGAAATAAAATTATATTTTAAAATTATTTCATACTTATTTTAAATTTCAGATGCCGAACGTGCTGAGGTGCAAGTGCAAAATCAATCTGTTGCGGGAATGTAAGGAGCCCTCAGTAAAAACCCACCGCAGTGTAAGCCGCATCACTGGCGACGTGGTGGGTGAGGAGCAGCCTAATGTGGAAAATGCTCTTACTGAAAAGGTATTTATTGAAATAAAATTATATTTTAAAATTATTTCATACTTATTTTAAATTTCAGATGCCCGAACGTGCTGAGGTGCAAGTGCAAAATCAATCGTTGCGGGAATGTAAGGAGCCTCAGTAAAAACCCACCGCAGTGTAAGCCGCATCACTGGCGACGTGGTGGGTGAGGAGCAGCCTAATGTGGAAAATGCTCTTACTGAAAAGGTATTTATTGAAATAAAATTATATTTTAAAATTATTTCATACTTATTTTAAAATTCAGATGCCCGAACATGCTGAGGGGCAAGCGCAAAATCAATCGTTGGAGGAATGTAAAAAGCGCTCAGTAAAAACCCACCGCAGTGTAAGCCGCATCACTGGCGACGTGGTGGGTGAGGAGCAGCCTAATGTGGAAAATGCTCTTACTGAAAAGGTATTTATTGAAATAAAATTATATTTTAAAATTATTTCATACTTATTTTAAATTTCAGATGCCAGAACATGCTGAGGGGCAAGCGCAAAGTCAATTGTTGCGGGAATTTAAGCTGTTGGGTGAGGAGCAGCTTTTATTACAAAGTATGCTCCCCATGTCGTCAGAGGAAACAGTGTTGAAGGTGGAGGAGCACCTTACACACAAAGCCCACGCTGACGCTATGGTAAGTTTGCCTTTCTACAATGTATATATATAAATATATATTGATAATTATACATTTATAGACGACGATCATCCGCTACCTAAAATCTACCAAGGGGTCGATAGAAATGGTGTTGCGGTCACTATTTAGCGACGAGTTGATATGGTCGTATAACTGGGATGGAAAGGCGGGCAAAAGGGCATTAAATAAATTAAAAACAGTGGATCTCACTTTAGGTAAATATTAAAATATTTTGACGCGTTCACTTATTTAATTTTTAATGTTTTATATTTATTAAATAGCCGCATTTGCAAGTAAGGAAAAGGACTTAATACAACTTCAGTTATAAGGCGTTATGTAAAGTTAAGTCACAATAGATATAAACATATTAGGCGTAGTATAAGAAAAAGTAATGTTTTTTTTGATTTATCAGATTAATTTTGGGCACTTAATGCACTTGTATACTAAAATATGTATTTTAAACTTCGCTTAATTATTTTTAGCGTACTACATAAATATATATATGTTTTTTCTTCATGATATTCTTTATATGTGTGCAAATTTGAATTTTTGATTAAGAAAAATTGTGTTTGAAAAAACGAATAAAAATTCGCTTAAGAATTCATTAACTTCATGTTCTTTTATTTAATATAAATGTTTTATTGTAATCGTGTTATTGAAGGAGTATGTAATAAGTTTTGTTTTCAGATGGTATACAATATAACAAAAATCTAAACAGAATATTTAAAAGTAGGAATAAAAAATGCAACCCTGCATCAGCTGACTATTAGGGTAAGCAGTACAGCTATAATTTTACATATTTAATTTATATGGCACTGCTGAATGAGCGCAACAGAGATGTATGTTCGCATGTATGTACGTGTGAGGGAAAAGTGGTTAGAATCCGCCCGAGGGGTTTTTGGCGAGCTCACCACTATTTTAGCGTTTCACTAGTTTTTCCACCACTTTTGGCTGGTAGTAAAATAAAGTTAAAATTTTTTTATTCAGTATGAAGTACAATAGATACAATTAAGTTCAGAATATAAAATCAATCAATGACCTCCACGACTTCTTTCGCATGAACGAATTCCATTAACCCAATTTTCGAGTACTTTTTCCACCAAATTAAGTCGTATGTTATGAATAGCACTTTCAATATTGACTTCTACAGTTTGAAGAAAGTCTTGTTTATTGCTAAATACCAATGACTTCAAATAACCTCACAAGAAATAGGCTAATGGTGCTAAATCACAACTTTGTGGTCTCACATGAGTAATGTGTGTTCCTAGAGTCTGAAAGTTTGTCATCATATTTTCTGCA
>CM050327.1:80654180-80668196 GCA_027475135.1 Bactrocera correcta
CGCAACACACGGGTTTATCTGCAGCTGCAGCTGCCACACGTGCCAGCAAATGTAAAGCATATGTAAATGTACACACGCACACTCACCAGCTCATGTGTGAGTGCGTTAGTGTTGTGTAAAAAGTGTTGCATGCGCTTTAGTGCACTCGTAAAAATTCAATTGCAAATAGAATATAAAAATCAATTGACCGAATTGTGTGGCGCATTAAAAAAATCATGCATGAATGCCACGTGAGATAAAGTAGGAAAGAAAGAAATTCGAAATACAAAAAAAAACAAAAAACATAGCAATCAAAGGGAAGCATAACGTAACCAATAAGGGAAGTGACAGCGGGAGAATTTTGATTATGTTTGTAGCTTGCAGATTGTTGTTGTGTTAAAATGATTTGATAAAAGTGGTTTAATAATAACTAGCAAAGATTATAACTGTAAATGTTATCGAATGAGTCAAAAATATTTTTTGTTTCAAAATTTAATTTATTTTGTTTATTTTATTTGACCTATTTTACTTAGATTTTAAGATTAATCGTCAAAGTTGCTATGTAATCATTGGTAAGTGTAATCACTTTTTATTTTCACTTTTAATATTCTTTTTTAATATTTAATTACCATTAATTGCAATTTTTAGCAATTGTTATTGGCAATGATTATCGATAATTTTTAACAACTACATTTTTGAACTTCACATATTCTAATTAATTACCATTAATTATAGTTTTTTAATTTTTAATTGTAATGATAACCGATTATTTGCAATTAATTCATTTTTAATTTGATTATGTGATTAAATAGCATATATTATACGTTTTGGTAATTACTAAGTGTAATGATTACTTAATATTTGTAGTGATTACATTTTAAAAATTCTTCTATTTTCATTAATTACCATTAATTATACGTTTTAGTAGTTTTCAATTGTAATGATTACAGATTATTTGTAATGATTCCATTATTAAAATTCTTATTTTTTGATTAATTACCATAAATTCGAAGCTTTTATTAATAACTGTAATGATTACTTATTATTTGTAATGATTCCACTTTTAAAATACTAATTTTTTTAATAATTGCCAATATTTATACTTTTTATTAGGTTTTAATTGTAACGATTAGCGATTATTTGATTAACTAATCAGAGTTTTTGATTAATTACCACGAATTCTACGTTTTTGTTATTGCTAATTGTAACGATTACTAATTTTTTGTAATGATTCCATTTTTAAAATTCTCATTTATTTATTCATTACTGTCAACTGTAATTTTAAGTAGTTGCTGATTATAATGATTACCAATTAATTGTAATAATTTAGTAAAAACCTGATTATTTTATGTATTTATATTATTTGTATTCATATTTATTAACATAAATTCTACTTTTGATTATTGCTAATTGTAATGGTTACATTTTCAAGAGTCTAGATTTTTGATTATTACCTTTAATTCCAATGTTCAATAATTACTTATTGTAATTATTCTATTTTAATAAATCTCTAATTATAATTGTAATTATTGCCGATTATAATGATTCCTTTTGGGGAAATTGAATTTATTGATTATTTACCTATATTTACACAATTTTATGATTATTAACTCTAATGATTACCGATTACTGTAATGATTACATTTAAAAAAGTCTACATTTTTGTATAATTACCATTAATTCTAGTTTTTAATGATTGTTAATTATTATGATTCCACTTTTGAAAATCTCATTTACTTATAAATTTTAATGATTACCGAAAATCTGATTAATGTATTAATTACCAATTACATTACAATTTGAATACCGTTTAAAGTGTAATAACAAATTAAGATAAAATTAAAAAAAATTAAAAAATATATTAATTAGTATTTATTAATTGTATTGATTACAAAGTAAATTAGTTGTTTACGACTACTTCTGTTGGACTATGATTGTCAAATATATTACAAGCTAAATGCTTTAATTGTTAAAGTTATTTATATTGAAAATATCAAAGTGTAATTCAACATATAATTATATAATAATTACTAACGTAATGGTTAATGATAATGCTATTTTAAAAGAATCGCCATTAAATGCTTTAAGCGTTTATGCAACGAAATAGTTAAAATTATGGAAATTTAAAATAATATTAAAGAGTAATTACTTAATCATTATTAAAGTAATAGTCAATGGTAATGCTGCTACTTTTAAACAATTCTTTGCAAACTTTTTGACGAAAGCTTTAAGCGTTCAGTTTAATAATACAAAATCAAGTATGAAGTTCATTTCGGTATTTCCCTACTATTAGTAAAGGGTTCCATCAAAATTTGAAATCGATGACACCTTCTCAAATCATTTAATTAAAATTATATTTCAAACACATTTCAATTGTCGACCCTTAAGCTCCAATGGTTCTCTGTAAAATCTTTTATTTCGTTCAAAAGTTATAAAATTCAATACGTAAATAATATAAGAAAAATTACGAATACTTTTTGGTACTTATTCACTAACTAAATTATTTTCCTTCTTCTCTTTCAGGTATGTAAAATGATTGCATTGTCAAAATTAAAAAATTTACTTTCTACATGGTATGTACATTTATATACTTTATATATATTCGTGTGAAATGTTTTCAGGGTGTGACCACCTGTAGTAGGCACAAAGTAATTAAGTTGAGTAATGAAAGTAATTAAATTTTTATTAGCTTAATTAAGCGCAGAATTAGTCATGAAAGCTAACGTAAATGAATATTAAATCTCAAATTTTGGTTCTGTAAAATAATATGCCTCTATTTGGTTGCCCGAAGTCCTTGGAGTTCACAGCTTAATAACTTGAAATGGAAAATTATTTTAAAAAATAATAACAAATGTATATAGTACGTAGAAGTATACGCGTCGTGAAACATTCGGAATTTGTAATTAGTAGGAATAATTCAAAATGCTTTAAATTAAATATTAATACATTTATTAACTTGGTCATCGGTTTTGTTTCTAATAATACTTTATATTTTTATAAAGTAAAGTTATTTCACTCATTTCATTTATTAAAAAGAATATTTTTTAAAAAGGGTGGCAACTCTTTGTAAAAATATATTCACTAGGAATCTATATTAAGTTTCTCTAGCTGATAATCAAGTTTCATATTTTATCAATTTACAAAAATTGATTTATTAAACAAGTGGCAACCTTTCTCAAAAATATTTTTACTGTATAACTTCATAAACTCATTTAGGGCATTTTCAATTTAATAATAGCTTGATCGAAAAAATTTCTGGAAAATTTAAATTTGTAAATAGCTGGCAACTCCAAAAAAATATATATACGTGTACGTATGTACATACATATGTACATATGCATCTTAAAATGTATGCAATTTTTTGCTTTGGTTTATGTATTAATATTGAATTTATTTCAATAATTAATTAAAAATACTTCTTTGAAACAGGTGGTAACGCTGCATAAAAATATCACCTCTAAAAACTATTTGAAGCTTTTTTGGTTGTGATACTCAAATTTCATATGTATTTTCATCTATTTTATGGATTTACAAAATAGATTTTATAAACAAGTGGCCACATTTTTCAAAAATAGTTCAATAGTAAAAACTTTATAAGCCTCGTTGTTTCAATTCCAGTATAACAATAACTTGAAAAAAGAATAAATTATGGTAAATTAAAAATTACAAACAGTTGGCAACTTCTTTAAAAATTTTGTTCAACTTTACTCCTTTTAAAAGCTCTACAGTCTGATATAGTATGTATATACATACATGTGTATATAGTATGTACCTATACATGCCTCATAATTAGAAATTTTTGTATTATGACACACCTTCGTATCAACAATCAATTAGGTGGCAACCCTTGATTTTTCGATTTTTTTTAATTTAGTTTCATTGGTTTTTACATATCTCCATGTTTTCATTAATTAAAAAATATAATTTTTTAACAAATGGCAACCCTCCTCAAAAACATTTTAATTACAAAACTTAATAAACCACTTAGGCCACTAATAATATAATAAATTGATAAAACCAAAGTGTGGTAAATTTTAATTTTTAAGTAGCTGGCAACTCTGAACAAATATATTTAGCTGTTGACCCTTAATTAGGTGGCAACCATTGAAGTTTTTTTATTATTTCAAAATTAGTTTGATTTGTTTTTACATATTTCCATTTTTTTATTAAAAATAAAATTTTTTTAACAAGTGGCAACCATCTTCACACGCATTTTAATAACAAAACTTCATAAATTACTTAAGTGTATTTCTAAATATAAGCTGTTAACCTGATAAAACCAATTTCTGGTAATTTTATATTTTTAAACAGCTGGCAACCCTAAAAAATATATTCAACTGTAGACCTTTTCAAAGCACTATAGTGTAATATATATCTTGAATTGTGTCTTTTTATTCTTCATTAAGTGGTAACCTACAAATTGCAAATAGGTGGCAACCCTTAGACTTTTTTAAATTATTATCAAACAAGCCCAAAAAATATAAAAAAACCGGTGAGCCATCCATTATGATTGCACTTTGCCGACGTTAATTTGTGACGTAGCTCTGTTACGTAACACAGTTACGTTGCAGTAGAGCGATTTTACAACAACTAAAATGTTAAATTTCGATTTTTCAATTAAACTTCCGGCGTAGAGAAGTTGTTGATAAAATCGTTTATACTTCTTGCACACATCGATGTACATATACATATGTGTGTGTAGTATATGTATGTTCATACATATAACTATTTTCATACAACTAAATTTGTAGTATTGTCAGTTTTCACTCACATACTGGTTTCACCCTCCATTCAGCTTAAATTATGCTGAAAACTTTTTACTTAACGCTCGACAATGCCACATCATCTATTTTGTGATTAACATTTTAAAAACTCATTAATTTCTTGCTTCCATGCGTGGCTGATGGGCTGTCACAAAGATTAAACAGCTGATAATGACAATTCTGTTGAAATGCTAAAACAATGACTGAAATTTTGATGAAAAAGTTCGCTTGCATACATATAAACATATGTATGTAAGAGTATTTATGCAGAGATAATCTGTACTTAAATATGCAAGAGACCTTTTTGCTTCTACTCACAACATATTTCACAGAAAAATATTTTAAAACCTTACATATGTTACACAATACAAATTTGAGCGCTTAAAAAACTTGATTCAACGCATTTTATTTTCGGCCACAAATGTTGCTCATACGCCACGTGGCTCTCATTCAACCTAAACTAAATACACCAATTGGCTTGCCAGCTCAGTTGGCAGCGCAATTACGTTTGTATTTCACATTTTACACATAAAAAATTTGGCTAAATTTAGCTTGCCACTTTTTACCGTTATATCCAATATGCACATGTATTTATATATTTCATTTGACGTATTTTGTTAGAATTTCTGGCGTAAAATAAATTTTTTTTACTTTCTTATTATTTATGCCATCATTTCCCAGTTTTCCGTATACCTTTTTCTTCTCAGTCGCTTATTTATTTATTATTATATTTTTCTTGCATTTTGCTTTGTAAAAAAAAATTAGTTTATTTGCCATTTCGCCGCTTTGACCCCTCTCAGCCGCGCTTGTATCGTTGCCAGCAGCTTCTGCTCACGCTTTGTGACTTTTAGACGTCTAAATAATACCACCCACAGTGCGCGTTGTTTTTATTTTGGCCATCAGCCGTAGGCGGCTTCATGTAACTGTTGTTTTATGCACAATTCCAACGGCGTTGACTTCTGTGTTTATGCGAGCGCCAAGCAAGAGAACCTTTACTTGTTTTTATACCAATTTGGCTGGCTTACAACTTAGTGGTTCTGGTTGTTTCTACTTTGTTTGTTGGTTTACCAACGATCACGCATTTGCGGCGCTCGAGGTATTGATTAGATGGTTTGGCCAAAATGCGAATTCGGAGTATAAGCAAAATACGCTGCTAAGAAAAATAAACAGTTATAGAAAAAAATAAACCAATGCAGAATTTAATATTAATTTCAAAAAAGCCATGTTCACCTTGTAGCTTCTTGATTTTGTATGATAGTTTCCATACTTATTTATCTGAGAAAAAAATTTAGAGCTCCAGTCAAAAAGCCGTCATGCGATCCAGTTCAAGGGTTTACGCCAAATTTTTTTCTTTTTATTTAATTTTGACATCACGTCATTCTTGATGGTAGATTCTTTATTTGTAGTTGTACAAAGCATAAACATTTATGTTTTGAGCAAATATAGCTACCTTCTTCTCTAATTTTTGGATTTCTGCGCTTTATAGTACTTCATATGTGCAATTATATCTTGACTCAACTCAAATATAAGGTTTTACTGCACCTGCAGGAAATCCATAATTTTTGCATTGAATTAAGCATCTTAAAATTTTATTTAGCATGGTTAGAATGATCCGATCCGACGATAGGTCAAATATGCCCCATTTAGTCGGATAACTTGCTGCTATTTGGGCGTTAATTTCGTAGTGCTCTTCTCATAAAAACTCTCACCCCAAATTGTTGAAAAGCTGAGACAGTCGAATTCCCAAGCTTCTCTTGAAACTTTTTTTTCGCCAACGAAATCATTCGCCAAAGACAAGAAGAAGAGTAGCCTTTTGTTCCTACTTTGGAACTAAAAAGTGAATGCATAAGAGGCTAAAAACTAGGTGCGCAGAGTTTCTAGCGAGTCACTATCTTGTGAGATCTAGCGCTGTCCTTATGAAGCAAAATTCTTCTCCTTCTGACTTTCATTCAGTCTAAGTGTTGGTAGTGTAAGTTCATAGTAGATGAGTCCCTGTTAATAACATTAAACTCAAAGCGAAGCTTTTCTGATTGTCAATCCTAGCTCAATTAGCGCTGCAAGCTACATATTACTTAAACAATCTATCGCGAAAATAATGCAGAAAAAATCTAAGAAACCAACTATAAACGTTTGTCTTGCTCATGGTTGGACACAGCGCGTGTATTTTGCAGTTTAAGTAATCCTCGAGATTTTATAACATAATTTAATCGTTTTTAAATTAAGTCTCATAATGTTGTGTTTGACTTTCTTTTAAACCAAATGCTCAAACAAGCGTATTTCATCTAAATATAAGTGAGGTTCTTGTTAACACATTATCCAAAAACGGCATAAAAAATTATATGCAAATAATCCCACAATCGAATAAAAAGTAACGGCGTATTCATTCGTGCTCAGTGAAAATGTAGTGATAAAATATATTTTATAACTGTTAGTGCTACATTATGCCATTAGTTGTATGGCACTAACTGCCGAAATGACATTTAAAGCATTTCTAAATGCAATCAACATCCTACACACGTTATATACATACATGCCTACAAACACATACATACATACACATACAAACATATATATAAGTATATATTTACGTTAGGGTGATGTTCTTTTGTTTGCAGAAACCCTTTCAGCTTAGGCGTAGTATGGTACACCATGTCGTATGAGTAACACAAATTGTATAAGGCACTTAAGAATGTTCGGTACGTTTGTTGCATAGCTTTAACTGCGTATAACTTTTAAAGGAATTTTTTTATGAAAAAAATCGTTAAGATATTTTTTGTAGAGCGGAGAATTTTGTATAAGAATATCATCTTCGTGAAGTTACGGGTTTATTTTTCCTTGAAGATAAAGCATGTAAGGCAAACGATTAAAAAATCCGATGTTAAATATTTGGTAATAATAAAATGATTTAGGCATGACGTGAAATAAAAATAATGCAAACAAACGTAACCTTCGATAGAACTACAGCTATAATACTCCTCACAAATACAATGATTCCTTACAAGAGCTTTGATCGGTGGCAGCTATGTGTTGTAGTGATCCCATCTGGACAATTTATTCGGTTACTACATTATTGCCTTAAAAAATCACCCAAGTAAAATTTCATTAAGATATCTCCTCAAAAGGAAAAGTTTTCCATACAAGCACTTGATTCAAATTGTTGAGTTTGTATGACAGCCATATGTTATAGTGGTCCGATCTGAAAAATTTCTTCCCAGACTACATTATTGTCATAGAAAATCACTCAAGCCAAATTTTTGGAAGATATCTTCCCAAAAAAAAAGTTGTTCATACAAGCACTAGATCCCAATCATTCAGTTTGTATTTACACTATATATTCCGAATATTTTATTTATTTATTAATATATTTATTCCGAATAATAAGCAGCTGCTGTTCAGGGTATACAAAAGCTTGTTTACGTTGCATAATTTTTCAAGGCAAACATTGAATTTTCAGGTGGCGACTAAAAAAAAATTAATTTGTTAAATAAAGATCACCCTAATGGATATGCATGACTTTAAACGCATACATTCCTTCAACCAAATTACTGTAACAGGCACTACCAAAAGCGCTGCTTAGCTACATACCAATACTCATGCATACGCACACACTTAGACGGCTGAAACCATATTTTGATACATCTGTTTGGTTGCCTATGTGCGCATAGTATTCATGCGAATTCCTTTAGATGCATACAAAATACCGAAGCCAACCAATACTGCTTACACAGCCGTTCATTCATATACACACAGGCATACATTTACACTCACACATCCACACATACATATGTATGTATGAGCATAGGCACTAACAAACAGCAAAATTCTATCGACACTCCAGGCACATTCAATTCCAATTTCATTTCCAATTCAACTATGACACTCCAGTACATGTCCCTTGTAGTTCTTCGTCGCAGCGCAAAATGGCAATGAAAATGTCATTAATAAAGCAAATGCAATAAATCATGCGAATGCAAAAAGCCAGTGAAGACTTGAATGAATATAAAATGCCTGGCACATACACACTAATGCATACATATGCAAATATTCATGTGTTTGTGTGTGAGTGTGTGTGGCAGTCTCTACAACTGGCTTATGCGAACTCAAAGGATGTGTGCTGCGACCTGCTTGCTGCGAGCTGTGAATTTTGCATTTACACTTGTTGTTGTTACTTTTTTTGTCATCTACACTCATGTGCACGCCTGAATGCAGCTATAAATATATAAATTTACAAGTTGCTGTGCACGAAAATGCGTTTACCCGCCGAGAAGGTCACACAAGGAGAAAGTTATTTGGAGCATTGTGTGCCGAAAGTTCGCTGCAATCGCAAAGCTGTGCGCCCGAAACGTTTGCCTCTATAAATATTCGAGTTATTAAGGGGTTAAATTAGTATTTCGACATGCAGCTGTGCTGACAGTTAGTGGCCGTACTAGTGCAGGCGCTGCATGTTAGCTACGTTTGGCTTCGTATTCATGAAAAATTAGAAAAAATTAAAAAACAAAATAAGGTAAAATTAAAAAAAAAAGAAAGGGCAGCTTTTAGTGGGTCAGATTGTAACTAGTTGCAGGGTGGTGTTAAACTAAATCTATTCTAGAAAGACACCAAAACAACTTTATATGTGCTCACGACAGTTGGGTATACCTAACCGTGACCATTCCTATGAGTAGAACAACAGATACTCATAGATCGAGAAAGGTTTTAAGTTTGCCACACGTCTTTTGAAGCTATAAATATTATTTGAATCTCAGTCTGACAAATCCTAAGCAATAAAAGAAAAAGCTACAATATTATTCCAAAGAGCGTCCAATAGAGTTACGGGACAGTGTCCGCTGCTAACAATTGTGGTAAGGAATTCTGTAGTAACCTAAAACTAAAGTTGATGGAGAGCTCTGGACCGAAGACTCCACCCTAGTCTCAACTATGATCCATCCGTGAGAAGGCCCAACAGCCACCTTCGTCGCAAGGTACCTGCCTGCTCTATTGGAGCTAACCGTTTGCCTAATTTCACTAAAAATATTAAAAGTTGCTTTTACTACTTTCTTAAAAAACTTTCTGTAACTATTATTTAAACAGAAAGGAGAAAAGAGAAATTGGCTTAGAACCTAAAGTCACAGGGTTTCGAAAATATTCGAAAAAGTGTACCGAACAGTACCCAAAGATCCTGTGCTTTTGAAAAAGTTCAAAATAAAGTTTCAAATCGATTTAAAAATATGGTCAAAGCAAATCAAAAGAAAACCCGAAATAATCAGTCTAAATTTGTTCTAAATATTCAGTACTCGAAGATTCTTATACCTTTTACTCGAAAAAGCTATCAAACGTGCACAGAGTAAGTTTTACTTACATGTATTCATTGAACTTAAGAATGTTAACAGGTGGCAACTCTCTTCAGAAATGTTTTTAACTGGAGAATTTCGCAACTTTTTTTGGGACATTTATTGCACTATATTGACTATTTTAAATTAATTTAAAAAAATTCAAGCAGGTGGCAACCTTGTTTAAAATTTTTTCAAGTGGCAGCTTTCTTAAAATTTATCAATGCTATATCCATACATAATGTATTTTTGTCTTATAAATTTTTTAACTTAAAATTTCGAACTGGTGGCAACGCTGTAAATTTTCGGACAAAAAAAAATAAACTTTCGCAAAAATTAACAACGTGTAACCAATATGCAGTTTTTCTTTGTCTTATAAAATTTTTTACTAAACATGTTGAGCAGATGGCAACTCTTTAATTTTATATACATACATATCTAAAATGAGCTTTCTTTAATACAATCAAATTGATATCCACCTGCAGTATTCCTTTATCTTATAAATTTTTACTAAATATGTATATTGAGCAGGTGGCAACTCTATAATTTGTTTACTTACAAAAAACAAACTTCCTTATAAATAATCAATTTCGTTCACAGTATTTCTTTGTCGTTTTACGAAAAGTTTATTTAAAAGGTGGTAACCCTGCAACTCTTTTTCCGTTTTTTCTAAAAAGTATGCTTTCTTAAACATAATAAAATTGACATACCCATCTGTAGTGTTCCTTTATCTTATGAAATTTTTTACTAAATATATTGAGCAGGTGGCAACTCTATAACTTTTTTAACTTACAAAAAAAAAACTTTTTATAAATCATCAACTTCGCACACAGTATTTTTTTGTCTTTTTAAAAAAATATTTATTAAAAAGTGGCAACCCTTCAATTATTCTTCCATAAAAAAATCGTTATATCCACCAAAAATAAGTCAAATTGCCAATTACTCTCATTTTTCCGAATATCACTTCCAAACAGACTCATAAATACGCTATAAAAAAGTAAAAAAGGTGACAAATGAAAAATTATATCCAACAAAAGCAACAACTAACTTCACATGCGAGCAAAAGAAAACTAAATAAGTCAAACAGTCGGTTGTATAACGGCAACAATGTCCGCAATTAGCTCGACTTCAAGCAACCACACACTCTACGCTTTATGTGACAACAAAAAATATATATAAAAACGACAAATATCCTTGCATACTTCCAGGCGCACTACATGTGCTCGCCTCCTCCGTTGTCCTCTTTATTGTTGCAGCTATTGTTGTTATTGTTGCATGGCATGCAGTGTGCACTTTCTTAGTACGAGTACTTGATGAGGTGTGCAATAATACAGACAGACAGACACTACACTCGCCATTGTTGTAGTATATTATGCGCTTGTCAATGTTGCTGCTGTTGTTCTTGTTGTAGTTATTATATGCATGTGTGGCATTGTTTGGTATTGTTTGTCACAACTGCCACTTTTGCCATTACTCTCTTTTGCTCTTTAGCCCATATGCTCGTTAAGCAACTTGAAGTTTGCTACGCTATTGTTGTTGTTGTAAGATGCTGTGCTCCTCCTACGTTAAACTTGTACAACAACTCATAAGCAAGTTGAGATTTACGTATATGTAAGTATATGTGTTTGCGTTTATTGTTGTTTTGCCGCAGTTGTAGTTGCACTCTGACATATTTTGACATTAAATAGCGCAACGATTTGCACAAACACACATACACAGCCTCACATAGGCACATACTGTTATAAATTACTACTTTTACCACAACTGCGTTCATATATGCATATATGTATGTGTGTGTGTCGTGTAGAGTTTCCGTCGACTTCCCACTTTGACACGTTTAAAAGTGTTGAGCAGTCACTTTGCCTTTAGTCCTTCTCCGTTTTTGTGTATTTTTTTTTTTGTTTTTGCATCTAGTTCGCCTTTCTTTCCTGGCGAGCAATTTTTCGACGCGTTGTGCCCAATTAAAATTTAATTTTTCCTGTGTTGACTTTTCGCAGCTGCTTAAGTAGTTGCGCCGTGTGCGCCGAGTTGAGCTTGCACGCTTCCTCATGTGACCAGTGAACCTTGTGAGCGCAAGCGTTTTTTATAATTTTTGAGAATAAATATTTTTTGGTTCTTAGATGTTTCAAGTGTCTTAAAAAGTTTTGCAAAAGATTCAGGTCTTTCAATCAGATTATAACTTTCACCAGCTTCTTAACGAAGACATTAATCAAAATATGTTGAGTCGACGTAGAATTTACGTTTAGATCCTCTGCTATCTGTTTGAAGTCAACACTATTACTTTCAAGCATTGTTTCCTTAACCTTTTAGATAGCAGTGGCATTAACTGTTCATCTCACTCGCATAAAACGAAGCAAGTTCTCAATAATTTCACTGCCATTACTGATTGCTTTGTGGCGTTCAAATACCTGTTTACGTGATAAAGAAGATTTTCCAAATGACTCTTGAAATATTTGTAACAATTATGTAGCTTTCACTCCATCTTAAACACAAAATTGCAACCAAACTGTTGTAGTTGAAAAATCGAATCTATGTATACTGAAATTATAGCATAAGTGACGAAAATTTCAAAACCCAACTAGAACCATCAGCCGAAGGTCTTAGTAATTACTACCAGATTTTCGATTAAATACGAATCTCTTTCACCTCTATTCAAAAACACGAAAACTTGAGAAAAGTAAATCTTCGTTGAATGAACTGGCACTCCGATGTATTTTGCTACTAGAAGTATGGCAATGACAAGAAATCCGTACAATAGAAAATTATTTTATTTCTATTAATAGTAGACCTTGTCGAAATAACGTGCAATTCGGAACTCCGAGCTTTTACTTGACCGGATAGACTTAGCTCATCACAAGGTATTCGAATTTTCCTGCCATGAATTGTGAATCCAATAGTGCAAGGAGTATTTCAAAGTAAACAGAACCTTTAAAAAAAAAGAGACGAAATAGCTTTTTCGGAAAAATCAATTCATTTTATTTAAAATAGCCTCCTTCTGCTGCAATACAGCTTTTTTCGCGTTAAAAAAGCATGTCGAAAGAGTGTTTTAGCTCGTTGGCAGGTATGACCGCCAGTATGCCGGTGCAAGCTTTTTGAATGGCCTCTACGTCTGCAGAACGCTTTCGTTACATGGCAAATGCATTTTTACGAAAAGAAAGAAGTCGCACGGTGCCATGCCAGGTGAATACGGGGAGTGGTTAATGGTTAAAATGTAATTTTTGGTCAAATAATCGGTCACAAGCGTCGATCGATGAGAGCAGTTTTTGGTCGTCCGTCAATTTGTGCGGAACAAACCGTGCACACACCTTTCGTAAGCCAAAATGTTCGGTCAAAATGCGATAAATCGATATTTTTGAGATGTTCAATTCCATTTCCATGAATTTCAGTGATGATTTCGGTGGAATTTCCGGTGATCACGGATTTTGATTGGCCCACATGTCGATCGTCATTTATGTCCACAGTCGTTCTAGTATTGTTTAGATCTTTTTCAAAGACCATATTGTATACAAACGAAGAGTAATTTGTTGTATTCTGATTGCAGAAGTTATCACAACGATCTAGTGCCAATATTTTCATCAAATAATGGCGGTCAAATGATAAAATATTTACAACTATTTTTAAACAATGCTTATAGAGTGTGTGAATTGGTTGATTTTGAGGGAAAATGTTGAAATTTTTCCTTTTCTACTCAAAAATTCATGTAAATTCTATTATAATAATTTAAAAAAAACAATTATCACATGCCCATAATTTTTAGTTTACGAATAGTTTTTCTTTTTTGCTCACTCGTAAAAGTTATTTTGACTATTTCTTATTTTTTTAACTCTAAATTGTAAGTTTGTATATATTACCGTAAAAAATAACCAGAATAAGACATTGCTAATGCATATTCATTTCTCTTCATATTGAGTTTTTTTAATTTCATTTCACCGCTTTAAGAATTTATTAAGAAATCTATCAATTTT
>CM050327.1:80668696-80770060 GCA_027475135.1 Bactrocera correcta
CTGCAAATCACATAAAGGCTTTCTGTAATTTTAATTTCGGTATCGATGATGGCATTGATCTTTTGAAGAACCAAATTTCTTACATCGATTGACCAAAAAAATTTAAAATATTAGGTTGTCAAAAAAGCCTTGCGGTATTTTTATTGAATGATTCATTGCATTTATTGAAATGATTTATAACGGTTTGATGACTCATGCCCAGCTCTTGACCGATGCTACGGCTGCTATCGACCACTTCAGCGATTTTATTGCAATTTTCGACGACAGGCCTTCCGGAGCGTGACGCATCTTCGACCACCTCTACACCAGAACGAAAACGTAGAAACCATCGTTGTGCGGTGGAAATGGAAACTGTATCGGGTCCATAAACTGCACAAATTTTATTGGCGGCTTGAGATGCATTTTTGCCTTTATCGTAGTAGTACTGAGCTTTCCAAAAAGGTATAGCATGACCCGATGCCACGAATAAAACTAGAACCACGCGCTCTCAGCCCGAACTAGCGAAAATACCGCAAGACTTTTTTGACAACCTAATATATGGGGACCATTAAGAGTTTCTGTTATATGGTTGAGCTTTTTAATTTCTTTTAAAGCGTTTATCAATCTAGGAAGATTTTCCACCAATGATTTGACGTCCGTGATTCTGGCAGACCATCTTATATTAGAAAGACAGTGAAATGAATTGGGTATTTTGGATTTCAGAAACTACTAAGGTTGTGTGCTGCTACTGAAAATATTAAAACTAGAGGACAGCATTCAGCCATGTTGACTTCAGACAAATCCAGCCTGTAGGCACCACAGCGCGAAAGAATACAGAATATAATCCCCCTTAGAAATTATAAAAAATACTTTTCTATAAATGACGTGAAATTACGACGCCAAGATTTAAAATTAGATTCTCCACATACCTAACAGAAACAGTCGGGATCGTCAGAATATTTTCGTGGCATGTTTACAATGTAACTGCTATAGTTATACAGTCGTATACATGAAAGACACGTAAATGAGGTCAGAAATGAGTATATATGTAGCTGTCACAAAGCAACTGGACGTGATTGAAAAAATAGTATGTGGATACACCAACATAAACAAAAATCAAAAAGTTTGTGTGGCAAACACAGTTCTTACCAGTGTTATGATTACTATATCAAGTTGTATTTTTCTTCATAACAAATTAAATAGAAAGAAAAGTAAGCAACTGAAGTCTTAAATTTCTGGATGCAGATTTAAAGCCACAAAACAATACCTAAACATACTGCCGTAGCACATCCGCGTTGCAATGGCGTGCCGACTGTTGTTGGAAGTTGTCGACATGAGACAGCGGAAAGAATGCGAGAATGTGCAAAATAATGCAAATGCGGATACACCTTACGCATGCAAGTATTCGTTGGACCTACATTTGTACATACATATATGCTATATATACACTAAGGGTCAGGTAAAGGTGTCAATAGATCGTGGCATAAAAGCCAATAAAAATGTTATTAAGGAAATAGTGATAATAGATATATAACAAAAAATTCAATTGAAAGCAAGTTCATAATACGTTATTTGACCCCTGCAAATAAAGAATATTGCATTCTATGTGCTGAATCTTGTTTTAGATTTTTGCACTAGTTTGTCATAATTTAATTATTTTAACCTTAGCTTTATCTGGTTTATTTCAGAGTTCTTATATATTTTGCAATACAAATTTGTGAAAAATGAAGAAAATTTCGTTAATTATGTCAGATGAAATAACAAAGGTCAGTAATGGGTTATAGGAGCCAAACGAGAGGGGTAATTTCGTAGAAAATTCCAATCAAACCAAGCTCTCTTGGCTTTGTGTAGATTTTTATAAATGCTTTATTTTGTGACTGATCCTTTTGACAGTAGATAATTCGCATTTTCCAGTTTCTCGAGGCGCTCAAAGAATTTCCATCCCTTTACTTACAACTCTTCAGAAGCTTATCCGCAGCAAATTGGCTATAATTATTTCTCCTTTTTAGAACTAATAAGTTTATATATTTTCACTCAGGACATTTTCTTGTCGGATTTATAGCTTCAGGAATTCTTTTCGAAAAAGTATGGAATTAAAGGTAATTTTAGTTCGAGTATAGTATATGTAAGTATGTACTAACAAGTTATGTGTAGGACATTCATCTGACCGCTAGTGTATAAACATAGCATATTGGAACAGAGTTTGTTCGAAACCAAATGGATGGGGAATTTTTGTGCATTTCAAAACTATTTCGTTACATTTACAGCATGAAGTGCATAAGTATGCAAGCCGCAAATACAAAAGATATATATTTAGATATACATATTTATATAACATAACTGTACTATACAAAACATTCAACGCGTTTTGTTTCAAACGAACAATGGACTCAGCCGTCTCGAGCAAAAGTAATTTGCGCCAAAGCTCTTTTCCAACTCTAATTGTTGGTGTTGAAGAAAATGGAATACTCTTGTCTTCATCACTGTATGCATGAACGCAAAATGTCCTCACTCAAACATGGCACAATGTACACACATATAGAGCATACGGAACTGTTTTTCTTATGCATTTCTCAGGTTATAATGCACGCTGCCATGTACAACGCTCATTGAAGTGTAAATGTCTACCGATCCCTCTAGGAAAAGCTGAACTCAGCAAGACCAAACCATACGGGTTCCGCACTGACCACTACCTTAGAGTCCTTTAGCGGCTCGATATCTATTAAATCTACAAACTGTTGTTCATGGAACTCGAAAAACTATGCTGTAAAGGATTTCTAAAATCACCAAAGAAAACAATTAATAAACAAAAATTCTATACATTACAATTAATCTCGATTTTACGTGACTAATGTTGTGGGAATGCGCCAGAAGAAATATCTTTACTGCAGCGAAAGTTATAAATAAACATATATATTTAGTTAACTTTATATTATTCAACTACACTACCTTGAATTTATGAAGATTCTATTACACAAACTTCTCCATGCATATGTCTGAAGGATTGAAAATATTTCGTCAGATTCGAGCCGTACATTAGCAGCCTAAAAGTATGTATATTAATTAACAACGCAAAGACTTCGTTTTCTCTTCGAAAACTAATGCATTCAGAAGTCTTGCTTCATTACAAAAACATGTCAGTATTTGCGAACTGTTAACTTAACCCATCGGGTACCAGCACAGCACAGCTCACTGCAGGGTTTGTTCCTAAAAAGTTTGTACTTAAGCCAACCAAAGGGAAGAATGTTACTTATGCTAATGAAGCTTTGGAGACTGCACGCACATAGAAATTCACATTTTGAACAACAGATATGAAAGTAAGTTGGCACTTTAATGCCTCACACACAAACACAAACGCCTGACATTTGAAAATGTTAGCGCACTTTTAGGCGTCAAAATAAGTTATAATTTTTGCGAAATCAATTAGAGACTGCATATGTATTAGGCACATCAACTCATGCGCACATGTACAGTTGCTAATTGCATTATCCTATACATGCAATTTAATATTGATTAATTATTCATGCAAGTGTTAATTAAATTACAAGCTGCTCAATCAATTTGTAGTTGAAGCATGCTAGTTATGGGAGTAATTTAACAATGCCTCTTGCACTAAAGTTCCTCTGAACATCAGTTCATTCATTGACATAATGTTTAATATCTGGCTTGCTTGAATGTAAAACAATAGCTGCCCTCGATTCGCAAGCATTTGACAGTAGCGAATCCAATGAACAAGCAATTCAAACCAAATAGCCCAGGCACGAGCAACATTGCACTACCAAGTCCTCCGTTTCGTTTCTTTTTTGTGGAATACATTTTTCTAAAAAGAATTTATTTTTTAATTTAAAAAAAATATAAATATTAATATATAATCCTCTCTTCTTCTTAATTGGCGTAGACACCGCTTACGCGATTATAACCGAGTTAGCAACCGCGCGCCAGTCGTTCCTTCTTTTCACTACGGGGCGCCAATTGGATATTCCAAGCCAAGCCAGGTCCTTCTCCATCTGGTCCTTCCAACGGAGTGGAGGTCTTCCCCTTTCTTTGCTTCCCCCGGCGGGTACAGCGTCGAATACTTTCAGAGCTGGAGTGTTTTCGTCCATCCGGGCAACATGACCTAGCCAGTGTAGCCGCTGTCTTTTAATTCACTGAACTATGTCAATGTCGTCGTATATCTCGTACAGCTCATCGTTCCATCGAATGCGATATTCGCCGATACCAAGGCGCAAAGGGCCGTAAATTTTTCGAAGAACTTTTCTCTCAAATACTCGCAACGTCAACTCATCAGATGTCGTCATCGTCCATGCCTCTGCACCGTATACGAGGACGGGAATTATGAGTGACTTATAGAGTTTGGTTTTTGTTCGTCCAGAGAAGACTTTACTTCTCAATTGCCTACTCAGTCCGAAGTAGCACCTGTTGGTAAGAGTTGTCCTGCGTTGGATTTCCAGGCTGACATTGTTGGTGGTGCTTAGACTGGTTCCCAAAGATACGAAACTATCTACAACTTAACTTTAACAACTCAACAGTGACATGAGTGCCAAGTCGCGAGTGCGATGACTGTTTGTTTGATGACAGGAGATATTTCGTCTCGCCCTCGTTCACTGCCAGACCCAGTTACTTTGCTTCCTTGTCCAGTCTGGAGAATATAAAACTAACGGCGCGATTGTTGAAGCATACGCCAGCACCTGTAAACTGTTAAAAAATATTGTAATTGCTCGATTAATTTAGCAGCTAGAATTATTTTCTCAAGCAGCAGGTTTAAGAAGTCGCACGATAGGGAGCCGCCTTGTCTGAAACCTCGATTGATAACGAACGGCTCATAGGGGTCATTCCCTATCTTGACGGAGCTTCTGGTGCTGCTCAACGTCAGTTTATACAGCCATATTAGTTTTGCGGGGATACCAAACTCAGACATCGCGGCATGAAGGCGGCTCCTTTTCGTGCTGTCGAAAGCAGCTTTGAAATCAACGAAGAGGTGGTGTGTGTCGATTCTCTTTTCACGGTTTTTTTTTCCAAATTTGGGGCATGGTGAATATCTGGTCGGTTGTTGATTTACCAGCTCTAAAGCCACACTGATAAGGTCCAATCAATTTGTTGACGGTGAGTTTTAATATTTCACAAAATACGCTCGATAGAACCTTATAGGCGATGTTGAGGATGCTTATCCCACGGCAGTTGGCACAGATTGTGGGGTCTTCCTTTTTAAGGATTGAGCAGAGCACACTTAACTTCTAATCGTTGGGCATGCTTTCGGCCGACTAAATTTTACAAAGAAGATGTGTTTGAATAGCTCGGCCGGCAATCCATTGTTCTTCTTCAGGCGGGCAATTGCTACTCGAACTTCTTCAGGGTCGGGTAATGGAACGTCCGCTCCATCGTCGTCGATTGGGGAATCGGGTTCGCCTTCTCCTGGTGTTGTGCGTTCACTGCCATTCAGCGGGCTGGAGAAGTGTTCCCTCCATTATTTATGTATGCTCTGTGCATCGGTGACTAGATCACCTTTAGGGGTTCTACAGGAGTATGCTTCGGTCTTGAAACCTTCTGTAAGTCGCCACATTTTTCGTAGAATTTTTGAGCATTACCCCGGTCAGCCAGCTTATCAAGCCCTTTGTACTCAAGCATTTCGGCCTCTTTCTTTTTCTGTCTACAAATGCGTCTCGATTCCCTATGCTGGAATCTAGTACTACAGATAACCATATTTCGGGCTCCGGCGAAGTCGACCAGCCTCAACCTATTTGGAGATGTTTCCTCGTGGAGGCTGAATTTATCGACCGTAGTGCCAAAGATACCTTCTTTGTCCATCCTGGCGTTAAAGTCGCCAAGTACGATTTTAACACCGTGGCGGCGGCAGTTCTCATAAGTGCGCTCCAAGCTCTCATAGAAGGCATCTTTGGTCACATCGTCCTTCTCTTCCGCCGGGGCGTAGGCGCAAATCAGCGATATGTTGAAAAACCTCGCTTTAATGCGGATTGTGGCTAGACGGTCATTCATAGGAGTGAATGATAGCACTCGGCGACGGAGTCTCTCTCCCACCACGATTCCCACATCAAACTTGCTCCCTTTATATTGCCACTGTAGTAAATGCCACAAGGACCTACTTGTCTCTGTCCTTGTCCCATCCATCGCATTTTTGGGAGAGCGGTGGTGTCAGCCTTCACTCTAACGAGGACATTAACCAACTGAGCAGGACCTTCCCAATTAAGGGACCGGACATTCCAGGTGCATACCCTCAAATCATAGTCCTTAATTTGCTTGCCATGATCGTCATCAAAAGGGGGGTCACTCATCCGAAGCTAGTTGTTTCCTTTCATTGGGGGTGTTTTTTTACGTGGCGGATCCCAAACCCTTCTTCTCCCTTTAGCTCGCCTTCAAACGGATGTTCTTAGGCTACTCAGAGTATACTTGGTCAAAGACCGGAAGTCATGAGCAGCTTGAGCCATACGTAAAATAATCGTTTCTGGCCACTCCCAAGTGAATGGCGATCAGAGAACTTTCCTCATTTGCGTGAGCTTCTACACATGACTCCATACTCCTAATAAATAATCTTTAATAAGAAATCATGATTTCTAATTTTTACTGTAATTTGTGCTGTGAGTCATTCACAAAGGTAAAAAACTCTTTAAAATTCGTTAAACAAAGATTTGAAGCTCTGAAGAAAGCAGTTACACAACTCTAGTCTGGTATCAAGACGCGAATAACTTTTGTTGGATTCGGCTCATTTTAAAACCCGCATACAGTCAACTGCTGTTTACTTTGGGGCTCATATGTATAAATCCACGATTCATCATCTGTCACTGATAGACATCTTTCGAAGCACAGCTATCGTATATTTTTAACATTTCTCTCAACCAATCAACACGAGCCTGTTTTTGAGAGATCAACAATTTGTGTGGAATTCAAAGTTAACAAAATATTTTTCTCCAACTAAACGTTCATGCAATATTGAAATATGTTCGTTCTTTAATGCCTACAGTTGCCGCTATCAGCCGATAGATCACATAACCATCTGGCAGTATTAGATTGTGTATAGCATTATTAATAGTTTCCGTAACAACAACTGACGACCCCCCACAATTCTTTTTGAAGAAATTTACGACCGCGACTTAATTCACAATACCATCTATAAACGCTGGTCCTTAGTGGAGCTACATCGCCAAAAATGGAATGAAATTCATTGATGCACTGTTGCTGAATTAATCCAGGTCAAAAGTTTCAAAACAAATCGCGCGAAAATGGTCGCCATTTAATTCTATTTTTGGAATCGATGAGTAATTTAAATTAATGTAAACAACACAAATTGCACTCATATGTCAAAACGATCTGATTAACCCCAAAAACACCAAACATTGCTATGAAACTTTGAGTTGCCAGATTGTCTACTTATTATTTGGATCTAAAAAAATATCCATTATTTTTGCAGTGCAAATTCAACTATTGGTATACTCTGTAGCCATATGTTGCTAGGTTATACATGAAAGGTAGTAATAACTTGATGTTGGGTTCAAACTATGAGATGAGTGCTTAAGATTAGCGCAGTCGCTAACGAGGTGTGTGGTCTGACTTTGTCCTGCTGGCACACAGTTACTATGCTATTGGCCGAAGATGGCTTATTTCAAATAGTATAATTTTTAACAGTACAGGTCCGAATAAACAATTCAAACGTAAGAGAACAGGTCATGGTGGATGACTGTCTACAAAACCTTCCTGAATTCATTCCGGCTTAGCCACCTTTTGCACCGGCTCACCGCAATATAATTACAACCGTATTGGTTTTAAATTCTCGTAAGTAATCCACTTTGCATAAAAAAGGAATTTTTAAGCAATTTTGGGCAATGGAAATAATATTTAAATGCCGGACTTCTTCGGACTGTTCGAATCGACGATTTCCATTATTTTATCTACATATGTTTCGACAGTTGATCTTTCAGAGCGAGGTGCATCTTTGACATAAAATTTTTCAGAACGGAATCGATGAAAGCAAAATTTGTCGATTGACTCCGATTTCAACAGAATCAGAAATTTACGTTTTCAGCCACTTGGTTTGCGTTTTCGCCATTATCAGAGAAAAACTGTAACATAACAGAGCTCTTCATATGTGGCAACCCTGATCCTAAAATAGTATAAGATGTTCCGTTCTTCTTCTTTATCGGCGTAAACACCGCTGACGCGGCTATAGCCGAGTTAACAAGAGCACGCCAGTGCTTCCTTTTGAACCGGATATTCCAAATTTAGCCAGGTTCTTTTCCTCCTGAACTTTCCAACGGAGTGGAGATCTTCCTCTTCCTCTGCTCGCCTCTGGCTGTACTGCATCGCATACTCTCAGAGCTGAAGTGTTTTTATCCACTTGTACAACACCACCTAGCCAGTGTAGCCGCTGTCTTTTAATTCGCTGAACTCACTGTCACTGTCACCTCTTCCTTCCATCGACTGTGGTATTAGCCGTATTAGCTTTGCGGGGATACCAAATTCAGACATAGTGGCATAGAGGCAGAGTTTTTCGCGCTGTCGAAGGAGTCTTTAAAATCGACGAATAGGTGGTGTGTTTCGATCTTCCTTTCACGATCTTTTCCCAGATTCGGCGCATGGTGCAAATCTAGTCAATTGTAGATTTTCCAGGCTTTAGACCTGGAACACACACTGACCCACACTTTGTTGTACTTCAGATGAGTAACTGCTATTCGAACTTTTCTTGGTCTGGCAAAGGAACGTTTGCTCTATTGGGATCGATTAGGAATCGGATTCGCCATCTCCCATTGTTATGCTTTCACTGCCATCCGGCAGGTTATCCCATCCCACACGTGTCAGAGGGCATGAGTGCAAGTCGAGCAGAAAATCACTCGTCTGTGTGTTGTGCTTATAGCTTCTCGTCGATCCTTCTTTGTGTTGGTATCAGGATCAGTATTTCAAATTTTCAAACACTTGACTCCTAACGCTTAAGTTCTTTTCACAATTTTAAAATATTAGTATTGTTGACGTAGTGACTGAACACCCTCTTCTATTTAAATATTATGATGAAGTTTAAGAGAGAATTCCTTGAATTGTTCATGACTTTATGCTGAGATTTTAAATGAATTGGCTAAAACTTTATATACCCATTCAGAACATGTTCCCGATATTTATATTGATCCTTGATGTACTGAGGAGAGCGATTAATTAGATAACTTAGCAGATCTTAATATTACTACATGAATAGCTGATCTTGCAGTGACTATGGATCTCTATACCAGTAAGATTAATGTAAAATTAACGCATGCTTAGAAGTGAAACTGTTACAGAAAGCAAGAATCCATTTCATATTGGTTATTTTAGATATTTAAGATCTTCTGAACTACTTTTGATCGAGCACGCAGCATACATCTTTGAGAAACTATTAGAAACTTTTCCTTATGTATATTTTTTATTTTTTTTTTTAATTATAGGTTTATCTTTAACATCTCTTTACATAATTAGTCTTTTAAGAATAAAATATTAATTAAGAAAGCACAGCAGTCTCTAACCGAGTCTAATTAAGAATAGCCCAGAATTATGTGCAACTTATATTTCTTATGAACTTGAACTTGTCTTGTCGGCTTATAACCATTTTCAAACTTCTTAAATATTACCTAACATAGATTTTTATTTATAGAGATGAAAGATTTATTCTGCTTTTCAGTCTTTTCTTTCACGAAAGTGTAATTCGAAACTTCAACACCAGGAATTCCACTAATGTAAGCACTTTGCCAATACATTAAATGCATCATCGTCAAGTGCAGCACCAAACAGAATCCAGACAGGACATATATATATATATATTATATACTATATATATATATATGTATATGGGGTTTGAGCAGGAGAGCTAGAGCTGAATGGGAAAATCACTTGCTACCTTTACGTCGCTGGAAAGTGGAGTGAAAACGAAGTAAAGCAAACTAAAATATGCAATAAAAAAGAGAAACGGCAGCGGAGAAGAGAAAAATCGTGCCTGCCACAATTGTCACACTCACATGCCCACACGCGTTGATGACACATGCCATTTCAGAAGTTCGCAAACTGCGAGCAGAGTGCCCTGCAAACTGCTGACACTGCGTCAGTGTTACTTTGCAACAATACACTTGTAAGTGACATTTACAGTGGCAAGTTGCAGCGCCTCAGCTCCACACAGTTTCATTTGATATTTTACTTTGGTATATTTTTCATATTACATATACAGTTGTGTTCATATTAATAGAACTGCAACATATAAAGCCAAAATTGCCATGAATAGCATCAATCAATCACCATATCCACCAGATTTGGTGGTCTTACTCCTTCATCTTCTTCACCCGACGAGTATTGCATCGAATACTCTCAGTCCATTCGGACGACTTGACCTCCATCAGTTCACAAGTTCATCCGTCCACTCCGATATTGGGGCGCATAAATTCGTACGTTGAATTAAAGTAAAGAAATGTCTCTAATCCTAGTGGCATTGGTTATTTCATAATTAGACTATTTTGTGTGACCATGGCGGAATAGCAAAAAGTTCGGTCTCACTAGCTGTAAAATCGGAAGGAGTAGAACCACCACTTTCTTTTCCGGTTTATTACTAGATGATTTAAATTCAAGTAAGCTTGGCATAAAGGGTTTGTTCGGAAAGTAATTGGACAGAGTCGATTGAAAAAAATTTATTGAACCAATCGTTACAATTCTTTAAAAACTTTCAAAATAGGCTCTTCTGCGTCGATGCAACGCGGCCTGCGTGATTTATAAGCATTGAAGGCGTCACGGTCGAGAGCCGAGGAGTATGCTGCTTGGATCCCCTCTGTCGTCTAAAAATGCTTGTTTTTCATCGACATTTTCAGGCAAAGAATAAAAAAAGTCCGGAGGGAACACATCTGGGTTGTAGGGCAGCTGCGGAAGCGTTGGGATGCCGGCATTGATTAGGTAGCTGTAGCTGTTGAGAAAGGCGGTCTGAGCCGGGTATAACAGTTTTTGGAAGAAACGATCTCAACATTTCCGCCTTTGTCAGATCAATATTTTTCGATTAATCTAAAATCAATATTTTTCGATTAATCTAAAATCAATAGAATGAAAAATGTTTAATTTTTTTTTGTTTTTTTGGTTAACCAGTGGATCTTTCGGTTTTGGGCAGTATTTTCAGTCAATTGTTGGGACACTGCTATTTTTGTAGGCACACATTTCAATCTGAATTTATTATATACAACTTAAATCGAATCAGAGTTGGATACAATTATTTACGTAAATATTTTCTAACGGAGATTAGCACTGCTATTACTTTTAACACAACTGTATATATGTATATACACGTCGTACTGCATTTTTTGTACCGCATTGTATCAATAGAGTCAGTCTCGAATAATTTGTAAGTCACGTAAACTAAGCGATTTTACACTTTTTTCCAATTGTCAACATCCGGCAACCAAGTTCCGTTACCGAACACCAATGCAAGTTACCTCAGTGCATTTACTTGCTTGTTTGGTTTAAGAAGTAAATGGAACGTGATTCACCGACGCACACTAAGCCAACTACTCGGCGGTGTTTGTACTGGGAAGTGTGAATAGTTGGACGAACCAACGCGATCTGCCAGATATGTATTTGAAATGCAGCACACGCAGATTTGCTCAATCAATGTAAACTCAACCAAACGCCAGAAAAATTCCGAACAGAAGCATGTGGTAGGGGTGTGACTCTGTCACTTTCGTTGACTTTACTTCGATTAAATTGCACTTTAAACCTTCAAGAATGCGATTTAAATTTGTTCCTATTGATGTATGTAGATTTACCAAACAATAATGATATCGAAATAAAATTCAAATGAAAAATTTGCGCGTGTTGCCATCGTGTCCGATGCTGCATCGTATGTTAAACGGGTATACCGAGGGTCTCTTAAAATTAAAATTTAATTTTTGCGCTTTAAGAGAGAATTTGACAGAATATACCAAATTAGAAAGAGATCCACATTTGTACGAATTTGGTAAAAGAGTTATTAAAACATCTCAACATTGTCAAAATTTTGTCCAGGATCCTTTTATTAAGATTGTAGCCATGGACTGACTACTATGTACTATTACTAATACTATTTTTTCGGGTCCAACGAGTTTTCTTCTATAAATCAATTCAATGAGTGGAAACAAAACCAGTTCACCTGAGTACTCCAAGGATTAACTCGGATGCGAATTCAGCCCTCTTGTGCCACATATCTTGTGAGTGTACTAATCATGTTAAGTAAAATGAATTAAATTCAATGAATAACGGAGTTTCCAATACTCAATGCATTCGAAGCAAAACAAACATCGCCTAACCAATTGAGTGGCATGCATAAATTATGCCCCAATAAAAGTTTGCCTAGCTCACTTCAATACGTATACGAATACAAGGGTTGTCCAAAGGGAAATGAAAATTTTAAAACAATGTGGTTTTTATTCTCTGCGGAATTCTCTTATTTGGCGAATTACTACAACTTATTTAACCAGACGGAAATATTCGGTTTCTAGAGGTCTTCAAAGTATTTGGAATAATAATATTTTCTTCGCCGACTAGCGCCACCTTTTCTGGAATTTGACGACAAACCAGCCATTTTTTTGGCATATTAGGGTCTTATGACCGAATCACAGACAACCAATACTACGCAGGACCTAAGCAGTCCTTTGAGATATACCTGCAGGTGTGTACCCATCGAGTGACGATACCAAATACTTATCGGGCCGCCCTCCTATGTATGCACCTGCATATGTACTTACATTGATTTTCGTAAAATTTATTACTAGCTTCCTGCGGCTACTTCAGTTGTTTCCAGCTAACCACAGCAAAGACTCTGCCAGTTACTGTGCGTCTGGTGATGCTGCTGCTGCTGCCAACGGTTTGGAACTTTTAATTACGCAAACTTCTACCAGCAACGAGTACACCAATGCAAGCATCATTTCCCAATTTCATCGATTTAATTTTTTTCTGATTCGTTTTTATATATTTAAATGACCGTGTTAGCAAATCAGGCAGCTAATTAAAAGCTTAAACAAGCAGTAGGATTAGGAATAAATAAGTAGCAGGTTGTTCAAAAATGTTTACGTTTATTAAGAAAAACACAATTCTATGATTCAAAATACACTGAATATTAAAACACTTGCTCCAACAATCCTACAATCTGTGGATACCATCCCTGAAATAAGAATCCGGAAGGTCTGCAAAATACGCTTCAACAGCCGTTATGACCTCTTCATTTGATGAAAAACGCTTGCCAGCAATACATTTTTTGAGTTCCGGAAACAAATGGAAGTCGTTGGGGGCCAAATCTGATGAATACGATGGATGCTCCAACAATTCTAACTTTAATTAATGGATTTTAGCCTTTGTCGAAATGCTCTTGTGACACCGTGCATTGTCCTGAAGAAAACGGATTATTTTCGTTTGCAAACCGGGTCTGTTTTCACGACATTTTTCCTTCAAACAAGCTCAAAAGGTTGCCATAATATTCACAATTAATTGTTTTATCAGTTTGCAAGTAATCCACAAACAAAATTCCTCTCGCTTCCGAAGAAACTGATGATCCATCCATTTAAGGATGACGGTGACGATTGCGAGATCTGAACGCTCTTTTTTGACACTTCGCCACATGAAAACGAAGCTGAGGACGAATGCTTCAAGATAGGTTGATCGGCCTGGCGTTGCGGCACTTCACGCCTGATGACATTGAAGTCACTACAGAAAAAGTTTTCAAAAGATTCTCAAAACTTGGCCCACATCGTTTTGTTTTATGACATTTTTCTATTCAATACACAAACTGACTACAGTATTATACATTGCAATAAAGTATGTCACCCGCAAGTCTATGATTTATGATGTGTTTTTTCACTTTAGTAGGATTTGATATTAGAAAATCAATTTGAAAATTTTCCACCACGATGTTAAACTGTATAAATATCATAATACTCTTAATTTTTCAAATAAATGTTTATTTCCCCTCCAAAAACTATTTCTGGATCCGCCCTTGTTACAGCTGACAGTATTAATTTTTTTTGCTAACTTATTGAGTCTCCAGCTAGTTTCCAAAACTCTCTTTTGCAGCTTTGCGGACCAATTTTGTAACTATTGTTTCGTCCAAATTGTAGCGCACAAAATAAAACGCAGCGTTTGCTACAAACTACGTAACGAAAACTCGAAACTGATTCTCAATTCGTGCTGTGTAAGTATTAGTGTGTGTTCGTATTTTAAGGAAATTTTTAAATGGTTCTATTAGCACAAGTGCTCAGCATTTGTTGAAATTTTGTGTTTATTTTATTCTATTCATTAGGTCATTAAATATTAGTATTTGTTTTTGGACTCACGGTTGCTGAAAGTGAATAAATTTTTAAGTCAGCAAATGGCTTTTCACCTGCTCAACCCAATTTTTTGAAAGGCATATGAATATCTGGTACTAACTGGCGTTTTGTGTTCTGTATAAAAGTGCGCGAGCAATGTTAGGCCTTTCACAGTTCAAGTTCTTGAATCATAAGTTCAGTTCCACTTGAGGGCAAGGTGAAATGAGACCTCAAACAATACTGTTGTTCGCCCTTGTGGCTTTACTCTGCATGGTACAGCATTCTGCATTTGCAGCAGATGACGCTAGCAATGCCGCAAGTAATGAGAGCAGTGATGCTTCGACCAGCAGCAAAGAAGCTAATACCAGTGATGATAATGATAGCGCAAGCGATGATGACAAAACAGGTAGTGATGCAAGTGCCACTGATAACACAAGCGATGACACAGTTGATAATGATGACACAAGCAACAATGACAGTGATAACGACGACACAAGTGATAGTGATCTTGACGATTCACAAACTGAAGACGCGTCTACGAATGATAATGATAACAGCCCTTCAAGTGGTAGTGCCAGCAATCGATCAGGAAAAAGAAGCCCGTCTAGTCAGCGCAAAGCTCAAAGAAAACGCCAAGCAGCAAAGAAACAACAACGTCAAAATCAAAAAAAGCGCCAAAATAAAAAACGTCGCCAAAACAAAAGACGTCAGAATCAAAAACGACGTCAACAAAACAATAGGCGACGACGAAACAACAGGCGCCGAGCCCGTGGATAGCTTGTTCACTACGCAGCTGTTACCAATACAAATAGTTTTTTTTAAAAAACTCCGTATTTCCTCTAGTTGATTTCGATTTCTGCAATATAATCTTGAAATAAAAAATAATTTATAGTTCAAATGATGTATTCCGTTTTCGATTGGTAGAAGAACTGACAAAAAACATTTCATTTTAATGAAGCTTAAAAATTGTTAAACATACAAGTTTCTATAAAAATAATTGTTCCTACTTCGAATGAACATACTACATAAATTATAGGAAACATCGATTTTATAAATGAATCTTCAAATATCTTAAAATGAAAAATTGTTTTATTGTTCAAAAAAAATATTATGACATGTAGTTAATACCAAATTCTGCTAACATAGTTAATTTTACACTGATTTTTAATATTGAGTTTGCATCTTATCCGAGAATAAGTTAGTAAAAACTCTTAAAAATATACCATATATTTATCTATATTAAGGTATAATTTAATATTTGTTAACAACATAAAAAATCATTCTATGGCCAAAATGAACAGATTTTTTTTTTGGATTGCGCAACCCTTTTTGGCCTCTCGCCACCAGAGGCGTCTTTGTTAGTTTTATCGTATTGTTGATGTACAATTGGGAGGTAAGAAATGATTGTGAATGGCTACTTTCGCTACTCCTACACCATGTTCCCAATCATTGGGGAATCATTATATATACATATATGGAAAGTATTGTATATTCTTGCAAAAGTCTACAACAGCTTAAATACAAAATATTGCATACTTTCATGTCGTTGTTCAATATTGAGTGTTCAATATTGAGTGCACCGGTTTTGGGTGTTGCACCCCACGTTTATTAGTAAATCAGCTCTCACTTATACACAGCCTTTGGACTCTTAATACTGTTAATTTTATTGTTTATTTTATAACGATTAAAAACTGGATTACTAATACACGAGATGAGCCAAAAGAAATAGAATTAAATAGACTTTTATGATTGCACGTGAAAAAAATGAAGTGTTCCGATTGACTTGAAAATTAGCATGAGTCGTCACATTTTCCGCTTATAGCGTGGCTAGAGTGTTGTAACTGTATAACAGTGTGACCAGAGTGTGGGCAATGTATTGGCAATTTTATAATAGTATGACCAGAGTTTGACTAGAGTGTGGGCAATGCATTGGCAATCCGTAACAGTCGTGATCTGAATTTTTTTCATTGTATTCAGTAACGTTTACAATTTCATATTGGAAAGATACACGCAAACAGAACGTTTATAAATTATTAAATTTTATTAGCAAAATAGTAATAATTTTTTAAGAAAATCATATTCTCCGATCACGCTCACTTACATCTGAGTGGTGCGGAAAATAAAAAAAACTGCCCATTCTGGCGGGAAGAAAATCCACAAATTATTCATGAGCAACCTTTACATTCACCTAAATTAAGAGTTTGGCATGGTGTTTGCTCTGATGGAATCATCGTTCCGTACTTCTTTCGAATTAAAACTGGTGACACCGTTACTGTCAATGGAGAGTTGTATAGATCAATGATAACCCACTTTTTATGGGCGCAATTGAAAGAAATTGATCTTGACAACATCTGAATCCCACTAGAAGGGGCTACGTGCTACACAACACGTACAACAATCGAATTATTACAAGAAAAGTTTGGAAATTCTATTATTTCAAGAAATTGTGACATTGAATGGTCTCCACAAAGTTGTGATTTAACACCATTGGACTACTTCTTGTGTGGTTATTTGAAGTCATTGGTTTTTAGCAATAAACCAGACTCTCTTCAAGCTTTAGAAGTCAATATTGAACAGGATATTCAAGGCATAGGACTTCATTTGCTGGAAAAAGTACTCGAAAATTGGGTTCAAGAGAATTCGTTCCTGCGAAAAAAGAAAAGACTTTATTGTGTCGTTTGTATTTCGAAAATTAATAAATAATTTTAACTCCGGGATTAGCAGGGATAGTTGTCAAATTAATTGAATTTGAAAATAAAAAGGCCATTTTTAGGTAAAAATAGCAAAATTTATAACTTTTTTGAAGTTGGACAAAAAATTTTGAAAAAATTCTCAAAAATGTTTTTAAAGGGTAGAAAGGGATGGATAAGTTTCAGCAAAATCTAAAGGGGTCGGGTTCAAAAGTGGTCGATTTGGTATGGAATACCCGATACAAATATAGTTGAAAGCCGGTTGAGTGTCCTATCTGTCCATCCGTAGAAGCTGTAACTTGATTAAAAAGTGAAATATTTTAATCAAACTTGGTACGTGGTTTCCTTAGCACAAAAAAAGTTGAGTTCGTATATGGGCGTAATCGGACCACTGCCACGCCCACAAATCGCCATTAACCGAAAACTTATAATGTGAAAAACTAAGAACTAAATTATGATATAAAATGTAATTTAGCACAAGGGATCGCAGCAGCAAGGCGCACCTGTGAATAAAAAAATTTAAAAAGTGGGCGTGACCCCGCCCCCTAATAAGTTTAATATGCATATCCCCTAAACCATTAAAGCTATAGTAACCAAATTCGTCCTGCACGAATATTAGAAAAACTACTACCTATGGTGTGAAAACGGATAAAATCGGCTGAAAACCCCATATAACGGTACTGTTAAAAACTACTAAAAGCGCGATAAATCAATAACTAAATGCGCCAGAGACCCAAAAATGTGCTGCGGGGATGGTATGACAAGGCTTTATAGAAACCGAGGTAAAAATTGGACAATGGGCGTGGCAGCGCCTACTTTTTGGTGAAATCCCATATCTTTAAATACCACTTGATTCGTTCAGTTTCCAGTACACAAATCAAGAAGTTATTAATAGAATGGGATTAAACTTTGCACGAATAATTCTTTCAGTATATGCCAGCTTATGACAAAAACTTTTTCAAATCCAATCATAACTGTTCAAAACCATGAATACCGAATATGTGGACCCCAGTACCTATAGTTGACTTTTGTTCGAAAATACTGATCATTGTGGGAGATATGCAATAGAAATTCAGTAAAATCCTTTTCCTGCAGTAGTAATTCTGTGTATTTAAAATGGGTGGAAACGGGTCAGTACTTCCCTGAGCCCCCATCTACCTAATATAAAGATTTTCGAAGTGACTGATAACTTTTGCTGGATATATCGGCCGATATTTGAGTTTATCTCAATGAAAATTTCAGGACGTATTTTACTGATAACTGAAGCTAACTGTGTTTTTTTTTTTTTTTTTTTTTTTTGTAAAAAACGAGAGAAGCGGTGCAAGTTCAAACCCAATTTTAAAAAATGCGTGGATTTAAATATACATATTATTATTAAAAAATATATACATACGTATAATATTCTTATTTTATAACAAACGTTAATGGGTGAAAGAAAATATGTCGGACAACCCAGACAGGAGAACTAAGCAATCAGAGTTTTTTAAGACCGATAAGTTAAGAAAAAAAAATATTTTAAAAATCAAATGAAATAACCTCTTCATTTTTTTTAGATTAAAAAAAATCCAGTTGCAAGTGTGAGTGTGTTACTAATTATTTATGAGTCAATTAACAATTTTATAACTATTTGCAGCCGAAACCAAGTGGTCCCCGAAAAATTGGACATTATCGTCAATGAAATTCAGACATTAAAACGTATGAGTATGTTTTAGTGATAATTATACGTGCATTCTTAAATCATATAAGTATGTTTACTTTATATAGTTGAACTTTCGTAACTGGAATCTCCATAATCCAAAAAAAAAATTAGAGTTAGAGAGACTTCGAGATATGGAAGTAAAATTGTATGAATCAATTTGACTTCTATTGAAAATGCAAGAGTTCGTGTTATGGAGAACTTCGAGTTGCAGATGTTCGAGTTATGGAGGTTCAAGTGTATATATATATAGTATATATATTTATATTTAGCTGATTAAAACGTGAGACAGGCGCTTCCTTAGAGCAAACAATAGGTTTAACATTCCGACTTTATAAGTAATTTTTTAATCGATTGATCAATTGAATAAACAATAAATTTTAGTAGGTTTAATTGTCATTTAAATGAGCATATTGTAATCAACAAACATAATTATTTCAAACTGATGGAACTTTTCTAATCGTTCCTAGTCCCAGATGCAATAAATGCAGTCCGTAGAAGAAGCGCCATTTTAAATTAAAATAGGCTCAGAAAAACCTTAGAATAAGTTGAGTTCTTCTCAGCAATAAAATAAAGTAAAAATAGAATTTAACAGCCGTATTTGTTATTATTTTACAATTATAAATGGTGACTTTTTGTACGTTAGTACCCTCAGCATGGGTACTCTTTTTACCGACCTTTACATGGACTCTTACGTAAGTAATTTTTTTTAGCGACAATGTTTCGTTAACAACCTCTGTTAGTATTCATGTGGCTTAGTTCAACATTCTCACTTTTTCGTTTCATTTACAATCTCATGCTATATTTTGTACACATTCAGCCACTACAACCACTATACTACTACAGCCACTATGTCCCCAGCAGTAGCAACAACAGTTAACCCGATATTCCAGAGGTGATTCATACGCATAAACATACAAACGAACATAACGACACAATGAGCTGATATAATTGGACACTCCGATGATAACATACGATCAGCCACTAAAGCGTGGCACAACTGTACACATAAATACTTACGCAATAGAATTTGACACTTAACGCTATCTGACCTAGAAAAAACTTCAAAGGTAATTAGAAATATTTCATTTGATGCCTAACTGACGATCAGCTTGTTAGCTTAGTTTTAAAAGACAAGACATAACAATAAATCAGTTCAGTCAGTTCAGTTCAACTCTACTATTTAATTGTGCAGCAGTAAATCCATTTCCTGAGGATTGGAATCTGGTACGAACTAAAAAAAAAATCCTTACAAGGATGACAACAGGAGCCAGAACCCCAGCAATTAAGTATCCTTCTTAAAAAGCTTATTCATTTTTCCTTTTGCAGCTCTTGATTAACCCTATTCGTACCACGTGCTTGTGCGGACGTAGAGTACCACGTAGTGACTTAGAGTCACTCGTATAAATAAAACGGCTTAAGTATTATTCAATTGGTTTTATTTCAATGGTTAAAATAGTTCATTACAACAAACATAAAATGCAAAGATATTTACATTACAACTTAATGCTCCATTAGAGAGAGTGAATAAATTGGCCCTAACATATATAAAAGAAACGAATTCATAATTAATATTAAACTACTAATTATTTTGCACACAACTCACGCATATTATAGCCTTTTGCGAAGGCTCATTGCAAACATTTTTGGTGCAAATTTGGCAACATTGCATAGAAACCCTGCATTTTTTGTAGGGGCATAAGTGACATCGACGGCGAACTGTTTTGGATGGAGGCGGTAAACACTTATTGGGGGATAATGATGTTGATATAGTGTCAGTGATAACTGCTTTATTAGCATTTGACAATCGGCTTAAACTGCTTCTTTCGATGTTTGGCATAATTAATTCCCGGGACAAATTTTTTAAAAATAATTTGCGGCGAGTGCCATTTTTTGAATCATTCCATTTTGGATATAAGGACAACCAAATTAATTTGGATGCTATACCAGCGGCGACTATCAAATTGTAAAAATGAGCTACAGGCCATCTGCGAGTTTTTCTTTTGCTTGTATAAGCATGGCACAATTGATCAAAAGTATCTACGCCGCCTTTAGTGGCATTATAATACAAATTTATTTCCAATTTTTTTGTCTCTGCGTCAATATCGGCAGTGTGGTGCATCGACGAGAGCAAGAGAACAGCTTTATTTTTTTTTTTTTTGAGACAAAGCTTACTAGAGTCATGTTCTTTCGAAAGCCAAAAAGGTTGCTTCCTGCTTCTCGTTGCCGGGAAGGCAGAAAATTTGAAGGAATGCATGTTTTGTCTGTCGAAGCGTTCCAACACATGTAAGACGCTTTGATAAAAGATCGAGCGATAAATCAAAACTGGTAAAGAAATTGTCAAAAGTAATGTTTCGATTTGTATCCTCATGGAATTCATAAAGCTGTTTGACAACATTCTGCGCCAAATTTGTCTGTCTGCTAACGCCTTCCTTACCCAAATAAGGTATTCCATACAATGGATAACTCGTTTCACTGTCACATAACCACCAAATTTTCATTCCATACTTGTCTGGCTTTACAGGCATATATTGTCGAAATTTAACACGACCTCGAAAGGGAACGAGCTGTTCATCGATTGTCTAATTAACACCAGGCATATAATATTTTCTGAAGTTTTTTATAATGATATCCCAAATATCTCGTATATCAGCAAATTTATCCCCCGCTCTACGAGAATTTCTTGTTGCTTTTTCATCAAATCGTAAGTAGCGCGATAAGTCAGAGAACCTGGTTTTTGACATGCAAGCTCGGAAAAGTAAACTTCCATATAAAGGATCCCAAAACTCTCTGTAGTCACTTATTCCATTTTTTCGGATTCCTGCATCAATCAGTAAGCCTATGTATGTATGTAGGCGCGCATCTCAATTTTATCAGTTTGCTTCCATTTTTGTTGCAGCTGTTCAGTAGCATTTATATTTGTGCAATCAACAATAATTTTCAGAACGTCATTGTCAAAAAATAAGGAAAATCCATCCGATGGAGATTGAATGTGTTTGCCTGGCGGCAACATTATTTTGTTTACGCTTCCTGTCACTATGTTGTGAGAAGGTGTCTTCCCAGTAATATGTGGAAGTTCACTCCACTCAGTCTCGTCTTTACCAACAAAAACATTTACAAGAGATTCCACTTCTTCAGTATCTGATATACACATTTCATCATCCACTTCAAAAACAGTTTCACAGCAGTCCTCTTCGCTATCAGAAGACACTACATCTTCCAAGTCATCAACAATTACTGCCTCATTATCACTACTCTCATTATCACTATTTGATATATGTAGCTGCGCGAATTTCCATTTTTGCCAATCCTATCCTCTTTGCCATTTTTCTAAATATTTTAATAATTTTATAGTTAAACTACAGACTATAAACAATATAAGTTTGCAACACAAACCTTTAGTAATTAAAAATTTTATGTATGTAACATATAACTGTACCAAATTTTCTTTACATAACTGATTTTTTCTCTGTTGTGAATGATACAAGAAGAAATGAAATAAAAATGTAGTAAAAACATCGGCTTTGCAAATTATGAAGAATTCAACTTTTGTACATGTTGATCCGTTATATTACAACAAGTACACCAGTTTAAATTTAAAAAGTGACTCAAAGTCACTACATGGTACGAATGGGGTTAATAAAAAACCACGATTATAATATTAGAAAAGAGAAAACATCTGATATTTTATTTCAATTAAAAATAGAAAAAAAGATAGTTTATTGCAACGCAAAATCTATTATTAGACTTATGTTAAAATGATCAGGATAATTTGGAGCATTTATTTCTGATTGTCTATCTAATTAGTATAGGCATTCATTGGCATTAAAATAAGTTTAATATACATATCCCCTAAGCCATTAAAGCTACAGTAACCAAATTCATCCAGCACGAATATTAGAAAAACTACTACCTATGGTGTGAAAACGGATAAAATCGGCTGAAAACCCCGCTCACTCCCCATATAACGGTATTGTTAAAACTACTAAAAGCGCGATAAATCAATAACTAAATGCGCAAGAGACGCAAAAATGTGCTGTTGGGATGGTATGACAAGGCTTTATAAGGACCGAACACTGGGCGTGGCACCGCCTACTTTTTGGTGAAATCCCATATCTTTAAATACCACTTGATTCGTTCAGTTTCCAGTACAAAGATCAAGAAGTAATTAATATAATGAGATTAAACTTTGCACGAATAATTCTTTCAGTGTATGCCAGCTTAGGACAAAAACTTTTTCAAATCCAATCATAAGTGTTCAAAACCATGAGTACCGAATATGTGGACCCCAGTACCCATAGTTGACTTTTGTTCGAAAATATCGGTCAATGTAAGAGATATGAAATAGAAATTCAGACAAAATCCTTTTCCTGCAGTAGTAATTCTGTGTAATCAAAATTGGTGGAATCGGGTCAGTACTTCCCTGAGCCCCCATATACCTAATATAAAGATTTTCGAAGTGACTGATAACTTTTTGCTGGATATATCGGCCAATATTTGAGTTATGTCAATGAAAATTTCAGAACGTATTTTACTCACAACAGTGCATAAAGTGGATACAATTGGCCGAAAACTTGACCTAAAGACGAGAGAAGCGGTACAAGCCCAATTTTAAAAAGTGCGTGGAATTAAATACACATATTATTATTAAAAAATATATATGTATAATATTCTTATTTTATAACAAACGTTAATGGATGAAAGAAAATATGTCGGACAACCCAGACAGGAGAACTAAGCAATCAGAGTTTTTTAACACCGATAAGTTAAGAAAAAAAAAATTTTTAAAATCAAATGAAATAACCTCTTCTTTTTTTTAGATTAAAAAAAATCCAGCTGCAAGTGTGAGTGTGTTACTAATTATTTATGAGTCAATTAACAATTTTATAACTATTTGCAGCCGTCGTCGATGAAATTCAGACATTAAAACGTATGAGTATGTTTAAGTGATACTTTATAATAATGTGTACTTTATACAGTTGAACTTTCGTAACTCGAATCATCATAATCCAAAAAGAAACGTAAAGTAAGAGAGACTTCGAGATATGAAAGAAAAATTGTATGTATCAATTTGACTTCTATTGCCAATGCAAGAGTTCGTGTTATGGAGAACTTCGAGTTGCAGAAGTTCGAGTTATGGAGGTTCAAGTGTACATATGTATATTTATATATTTATATTTAGCTGATTAAAACTTGAAACAGGCTAAAATCGAGGTCCTTGTAGACGCTTCCTCAGAGCAAACAGCAGGTTTACCATTCAGACTTTATTAATTATTTTTTTAATCGATTAATCAATTTAATAAACAATAAATTTTAGTAGGTTTAATTGTCATTTAAATGAGTATATTGTAATCAATAAACTTAATGATTTCAAACTGATGGAACTTTTCTAATCGTTCCTAGTCCCAGATGCAATAAATGCAGTCCGTAGAAGAAGCGCCATTTTAAATTAAAATAGGCTCAGAAAAACCTTAGAATAAGTTGAGTTCTTCTCAGCAATAAAATAAAGTAAAAATAGAATTTAACAGCCGTATTTGTTATTATTTTACAATTATAATTGGTGACTTCTTGTACGTAAGTACCCTCAGCATAGAGTACCCATGCCTACCTTTACATGGAGTCTTATGTAAGTATTTTTTTTTTTTTTAACAACACCAGTTGTTGAACTAGAGCCTAGTACTGTAGGGACACTTTCGTGAGTGTAATAATGTTTCATTAACAGTCTCTGTTAGTAATTATGTGCTTTAGTTCAACATTCTCACTTTTTCGTTTCATTTACAATCTCATGCTATGTACTATATTGTTAGACATTCAGCCACTACGACCACTACACTACTACAGCCAGCAGCAGTAGCAACAACAATTAACCCGATATTTCACAGCTGATACATACGCATAAACATACAAATGAACATAACAAGCTGATAACATACATACAAACAAACATAATTACACAATGAGCTGATATAATTGGACACTCAGATGATAACATACGATCAGCCACTAAAGCGATGGCACATCTGTACACATAAATACTTACGTAATAGAATTTGACACTTAACGCTATCATTGGAAATTGACTTTTCTGACTAAGAAAAACTTCAAAGGTAATTACAAATATTTCATACGATGCCTAACTGACGATCAGCTTGTCATCTTAGTTTTAAAAGACTAGACATAACAATAAATCAGTTCAGTCAGTTCAGTTCAACTCTACTATTTAATTGTGCAGCAGCAAATCCATTTCCTGAGGATTGGAATCTGGTACGAACCAAAAAAAGAAGTAAGGACAACAAGGACGACAACAGGAGCCAGGACCCCAGCAATTAAGTATCCTTCTTAAAAAGCTTATTAATTTTTCCTTTTGCAGCTCTTGATTAATAAAAAACCACGATTGCAATATTAGAAAAGAGAAACATCTGATCTTTTATTTCAATTAAGAAAAATAGAAAAAATATAGATTATTGTTAAAGTGATCAGGATAATTTGGAGCATTTATTTCTGATTGTCTATCTACTTAGTACACGTGTTCATTGGCATTATGAAGAGGTTGGTATTGCAGATGGGCGCAATCTTATCACTGCCATATCTACACGATTCTTTTTAAACAAGAAAGTAATACAACCAAGCTAAGGATTAAGCGTTGATTATGTGAAATTTGATACGATGAACCACAGTGGGGAGGAATATTCTTGGTTTAAAAGTGGGGTGGTTGCAAATTTCTAATGGGCTTAATGTACATACCTGCCAAACAACAGTAGTTGTAATAACCGAACTTGTTACTGAATGAGATCAGATAATAACCACAATTGATAAAATCCGGGTTATATTCACAGTTTTCTTCGATTATCGAATTCCTTCCGACTGGCCAAATTATGAACAAGGAATACAATACAAGTATTATATGCCGTTTGCGCGAAGATATTCGTAAAAAGATGACGTAAACTTGATTTTTGCATCTAGGCAATACAACCAATATCGTGTCATCACCGCATTCTTCTGATTTAGCTATTCAGCAAACTCAAACATCCAGACATCGTCATTTAAATAGTCACTAACCTAAATTGTAAATGGCCTTCAGGAGTTGTTTGTGGACATATACTCTATAGAACATGTCTCGAAAGTATAAGCTTCCCTTGACAAAACAGAATTCATTTTATGAGTAAATATTTACCATAAAAATATATGTACTTATGTGCCTTAAATCGTTTACGCATTCGTTTATTTATATTGATATTAGAAACAATTGTTAAAACGAATCACAATTTGCACATGCAACAGTCGGGTAATAGCGTCTTAGGAGTTCTTCAATATTTATCGAAAATATACACATACTTATGTCTTCTTCAAACAGAAGGCCTTCTTAGCTGCAAGTGCTGAGAGTTTTGCGTCAAATGTTTTTCCCTTTTTTATTATCACAGCCACACGAGCAGTTAATATCACTGCGTAATTTTAATGTCGGTAAAATCGACTTTTGATATAATTAGCAGAACACTTTATTATGCTTTGTCCCAATAATGTGTTATCCTAGATACACTAGAAAATATTAAGAAAGAGTTCAATTGTTACCAAAGCCCGAAACATTTGAAAATGTGTTTATGCTTACAAATCCAAAAGTTCTTTTTTTAAACTCTCACCAAACAGATCAGGAAAAGGCCGTATTGCTCCATGATTTCATTTATGCTTCTAGAAGCGAAATCACGGTGAGAAATAAATGGTCACTTTGATACTGTATACGGCTATTCTTCGTTTTCTATAACCGCCGATACTGGACCTCTACAGCATATAGCAGAACGATCGAAATTAAGTTATTGTGTAGAAAACTTTTTATTTGATAAGAAATCTTATCGAAATTCGAAGAAAATTATTACAAATTTTTCAACTCGGGCCACTATAAGATACAGCTTCCGTTCAAACTAACCCATAAAAATCAAATAAAAAATATTCTTAGAAAATTGTCTTATTACAAACCTTAGCCCGAGAAGGTTATTAATATCGAAAATCGTGGCTAGAAACTGAAAAGCTTCGGTAAAGGCGAAGTTAAGCTTTTTACACTATTGCAACATGTTTCTTAGAATGTAATAGTTGTGTTCATCTAACTAACCTACAACTAATCGAGATATATTTATGCATAAATGATTCAGATGACGAGACGAGTGGAAATATTGATAAAAGTGTTCTTTTTCTTCTTTACTGGCGCAGACACCGCTTACGCGATTATAGCCGAGTCAACAACAGCGCGCCAGTCGTTTCTTCTCTTCGCTACGTGGCGCCAATTGGATATTTCAAGCCAAGCCAGGTCCTTCTCCACTTGGTTCTTCCAACGGAGTGAAGGCCTTCCTCTTCCTCTGCCTCCCATCCGGACAACATGACCTAGCCAGCGTAGCCGCTGTCTTTTAATTCGCCGAACTATGTCAATGTCGTCGTATATCTCGTACAGCTCATCGTTCCATCGAATGCGATATTCGCCGTGGCCAATGCGCAAAGGACCACAAATCTTTCGCAGAACCTTTCCTTCGAAAACTCGTAACGTCGACTCATCGGTTGTTGTCATCGTTCAAGCTTCTGCACGATATAGCAGGACGGGAATTATGAGCGACTTATAGAGTTTGGCTTTTGTTCGTCGAGAGAGGACTTTACTTTTCAATGGCCTACTCAGTCCGAAGTAGCACCTGTTGGCAAGAGTAATCCTGCGTTGGATTTCCAGACTGACGTTGTTGGTGGTTTACGCTGGTTCCAAGATAGACGAAAGTATCTACAACTTCAAAGTTATGACTGTCAACAGTGACGTGGGAGCCAAGTAACGAGTGCGACGACTGTTTGTTTGATGACAGGAGATATTTCGTCTTGCCCTCGTTCACTGCCAGACCCATTTTCGTTGCTTCCTTGTTCAGTCTGGAGAAAGCAGAACTAACGGCGCGGGTGTTGAGGCCGATGATATAAAAAAAAAGTAAAAGTGTTAATTGGCAAAAAATTAAGGAACAGGTCCCACATGAGCATAATTGGACCACTGCCACGCTGACCAAACGCCATTTACCGAACCCCTGTAAAGTGCCATAACTAATCAATAACTAAATTTTTGCCCCCAATACGGCATGTGGGGGCTTTAATGGAGGAGATAAGTGTTTTAGGAAAAAAATCGTGCTATCAAAGGCGGCTTTAAAATGGACGAAAAGGTTGTGTGTGTGACCTTCTTTTCACGGGTGTTTTCCAAGATTTGGCGCATGGTGAAAATTTGGTCGCTTGTAGATTTTCCAGGTCTATAGCCACACTGGTAAGGTTCAATCAATTCTTTAACGGTGGGCTTCAGTCTTTCATACAACTGTTTGACCAGTACTTGCAAAGAAGCTGACGCATGCAATTTGTCAGTTCTTCGCCAATACACATTTGAAAAGCTTAACGCTTTATTGTCCTTCAGGTGGGTAACTGCTATTCGAACTCCATCGTAGTCGAGAAATGGAACATCTGCTCCATCGTCATCGATTGGGGAACCGGGTGCGCCATCTCCAGATGTTATACTTTCACTGCAATTCAACAGGGGAAATGTTCTCTGCATAACTGCGGTATGCTCTGAACATTAGTTACTAGATCACCACCTTGGTTCTACAATGGTATGCTCCGGTCTTGAAACCTTCCGTTAGTCGCCGCATCTTTTCGTGGAATTTTCGAGAATTAACCCTCTTGCCTTTTAACTCTCAGTATCTTTGTCACCCCGCTCGAGTTATGGTCGACGCGAGAAGGGCTGTTAACTTTCTCTCTACTGCGATAAGACATTCCCCATCGTATCCCCGATTTTTTCGACCTTTCGCTTGCAGTGGTACATACATAAGGAGTTTGAAATGCCATCCCACAATTCTCTTAAACGGAGTTGCTGATGAGTGCACTTAGAGAGCAGGAGTTTAAGTCGAGTAGAAATCCGTTTCACGGTCGGTTGTGATACTAGCTTCTCCATGTCGTACTTTCCCTAAGTTTGTTGACGGGCATGCTTTGCCGTACAAAAGCATGCGCGTATCTTCACTTCTACTAGATAGTGGTCCGAATCGATGATAGGTCTTCGGAACGTATGTACATCAACTACACTGGAGATATGTCGTTCATCTATCACAAAATGATCGATCTGGATTCGAACTTTTCGATCCGGAGACAGCCAAGTTGCTTTATAAATTTTCTTGTGCCGGAACCTATTGCTACAGAAAACCATATTCCGACCCCGGCGAAATCGATTAGCCTCAAACCATTTGGAGAGATTTTGGCATGGAAGCTGAACTTTTCAACTGTTATACCAAAGATGTCTTGTTTGCCCACCCTGGTGTTACAATCGCCAAACTCAAGTTTAATATTTAAGGAGTGTTATGTTAATAAATTTTGTTCTGATGCGGACTGCGGCTAGACGCTCATCCACCGGATTTAATTCCAGGACTCGACGATTGAGTCTTTCTCCCCTAAACCATAGTCCGCTTATTTCAAGACCGACGCCTGCTCGCGCCCCACTTCAGGAGAACAGATGCTGCAATTAGACTTCTAAACTGAACTGACTGCTGAAGCTTCTTCTCTTTCAGTCGTGACTCCAGGCACCACAGGCGTAGGTTATCGCATCTTACACAAGAGTTCCCACGTTTCCAGGGTGCGCGGCGAGGACGATAGAGTAAGAATTAAGTATAATTTTAGGACTCTGACTATTCCCCATTACACAAAGCCATCTATGATAACAAGTTAATGATGTTGATCGCAATGACAAACGGGCATCCGATTCATTATTCTTCCCCCTGTTAGCCGTTAACGAAGCATTAAAATTCATTCTGCTGGCATTTTTTGTTTGTTATAAGAGAATGTGAGTTCTGCGACCACTCACCCATTTCGCAAAAGGACAGAGTGACAAATATTATAAGTTTGCAAGAATTCATTAAGGACTTTCGGGGGTGCTGCTAACCACGCTTCCTCTCCCTCAAGTTTGGCAGCAGTCTTACGTGCTTTGGACAAAAGTTTTAAATATCTATTAGTAATTGCAGAAACATAAAAACCAACAACATCCACGCAGTCGGACACATTATTAACGCGCTTTAAGGCAGCAGAGAAATCAAGGTGATGAAGCAGCACACAAAATTCTCAAGAGAAGAGAGGAGATTGCTGGCATGGTAGAGTGATTCGAGGGGTTATTTGCAAATTGTGTGTTACGGTAATAAAATAAAAACTCAATAGACTTTGTTAGAATATGAGGGTACAAGTACTTATATATTATATTATACAACATTTGAATTATTTATTTTAAGCGCGCCGACGATATTGCAAGTCGCAATCGGACTTAGCATTACATGTGTTCATTTTAAAGTCGAAAAATTCGTCAGAAATAAAACGAAATGCAAGAGTTGTAACTCAAACACTTTTAAAACCAAATTTGTTATATGTATATCTATTCGTAATATACTTATCTACCAACTCAAACTTTATTCTCATCTCTATCTTACTTAACTGAAAAATAACCGTTAAATCGACTTTTGCGTTTGCCTCGCTTGTGCAATTTCTACTAAAGAGTAATTAGGGGGATTCTCTTGCTCTTGCAAGATTGCAGATTGTAAAAATCCAATACCGAAATATACAAGGCACGAGAGCACCCATTGCAGAATCTAGTGATATATGAACGGCTGATTCGGTCAATTTATTGTAAATAACTGTTGTGCATGGCTATTGTGAATTGGCGCACCTTCTGCATTAATTTTTAACAAATCTTTATAATTTAAATAAAACGTCAAAATATATATTTAAGTAAAATGATAGCTAAAACAGGGTTGCAATTATATTTTTGCGTGACATTGCACGCAAATAAACATGGGATTTAGTCTGACATATTTCACAGCCCTTGTAAATATTTTTCTGGGTGTGCTTGTTGTTGTGCCATTGTAAAAGGTGGAAAAATCTTCCATCGCACAAGGGTTTTGTAACGGCAAGAGAATACCCCTATTGTGTTACTACTGTTACAAAAAAGCGCAAATTTTGTGCTGTTTTCTTGGAAGTTGTGTCCCTTTATCTGAAAAGTGACTTTAAACATCCGTTTTATTTGAAATGTGTAACTTTTGATGAAATAATCGTACTTTATGATAGCTCATATTCAATGTTAATAACTAAAAAAAGTTCTTAATTTAAACTAGAAACTCAAGAATATTTGAGTAAGAAGAAAATATTCTACGGTGTGGTCGACGATTTCACTAAAAAATTTCAATAATGCTTACATGAATTGCTTTTTTGCTTCTCCTGAACTTTTGATATTGAAACATTTAAAACATTCTATATTCCTGCAACTTGTAAAAAATAAAGTCCGGGTAATTTCTTCAAATGATGGCGAAATTTTAGATTCAAATATGGAAGTTGGCGTTAACATCGACACGATTTTAACTAGTTTTAGTTCTAAAAGAATTAACATGCCATGGCTTTCACTAAGAAACTTACATACCATAACCAATCTATACATATTTTTGGCAATACCTCAATAATATAGAGTGGAATCGCAAAAAATTTTATCAAATTGTCCAAAGAGTGTTTCACTTTTCCGAAATCTTAACTTTTTCAAAGGGCTTTTGAATTTGAATAAAACACGGAAATAAACATTTTGGTGATATAATATGTTCAATTTATTTTCATGACTCACTTTTACTCGAAACAAAACAAAAAGATTGATTAAGTTTTTACTTTTTCACCTTAAACATACATACATATGTACATATTAATTTGTAAAAACTGGTTTAAATAAGCAGTCGACACTTGTTTGATTCTTTTCTTTTGTGTAATAGCTCCTGACAATTTTCGTGCGCATAATAATAAGATGTGATATTTGATTTGCATCATTATTTCATACCACACTATCAAGGTAATGATGTTTTCAACTGCTTCCGAAAAACATGTTCATCAACTTTATTTTTAGACACTCCGAAATCTTCATCATCTTTCGTATTTTAATCGTCGTTCCAATTGTCGAAGTTTAGATGCTTCACTGCTGAGGTCAACCCTGGACAATAACGATTTACCTCTCGAAGAGGATCACCGTGAGAACTATTTGATCTAATCAATATAAGCAGTAAGATTTACCTGCATAATAATTCATGACTTTTGCGAGTTAGCATATTCCAATAGGTTTTCAAACCCTTTGAAGCAACGCGGGTTTTCGGATTTACAAATTATCAATGGTTTCAACTTAGGCGAACCATCTGCGTTCGCACATAACATAAATGTGATTCTATCCTTTTCGACCAGGCGTCACCTTTTTGTTTGCCGCGACAAATGTTTTATCGGGCAGAAAACGATTAAAATAGTCCAGATTCATCTGCCTTATAAAGCAGCACGCCCAAAAATTTCATTTTATTAATTTTACCAGCAAATTTCTTTAGTTTTGAGATGGCTGCCTTAGACAGATTATAATCCAACCAATTGATTTTTCTTAAAATATCAGCTCTTTGATGCAAATTTAATCTGATTTGCAATATTTTTTCAGCTTTGTTGACATATTTTAACACTAACTATAAACAACTCAAAAGTTCAAACGTTCATAACAAACAACGTACATATGTAAGTTAACACAACACTTGTTACTCAAGCATCGACTTACAACTTCCGGCACGTGTGACCGAAATGCACCAGGAAGTGCATAGTCAGCGGCTGCACTACCTGTTGTGCAGCATAAAATTCGTGGAAGCGAATCACGCCACTTATAATTATTTAAGTTAGAATTAAGTATAAATATTGTAATTCGGTTAAGCTAAAGCAATTCTAATTACACAATAAAGCTACGCGGTTACGCTGCCCCAATGCAGTTATTCAATAACTAAAAACCTTAACTTGTATGTATGTACCTCTCGACACCGACAATAATTTTAACATAGAAATTCGGGGAATACATAGCAATTGTTTTTCTTGCTAAACAAACAATTGGGTTTGAAAAAAAAGAAAAGCTCAAAAAAGTTAGCCAAAAGTTAATTTTTTAGAGCGGTACGTGGTTACTCAAAACCGGTGTACTTAGCTGAAGGTTTAACTTTCTCGCGAGTTAACTTTTTCGCGATTCTACTGTATGTACATATATATGGAGTAAGGTCAGCCAAAATTATCTGGTATTAAACTTTTGTGGTAAAGATATACATTTTTATTAGTAAAACAGGGTTTCTCATATCCATTGAATAAGTCACATAAAGGGCGATATATGTGGCATAAAGTTACCGGGAAGTTCGAAAATCTTTATATTAGGTATATGGGTGCTAAATAATATTAGTCTTATATAGGTTATTTTTATATTAAGACACACTACCATCAAAAAAGAATTCCCTCCGAATTTCAGTTGTAAATTTCACGCTTTCACCAATATTTTCGGTAAAAAGTCAACTAAAGGCACTGGGTTCCACATATTCGGTACCTCCGGGCTTGAACAGTTTTGCTTCGAGTTGGATAAGTTCTCATCATAAGGTGGCTCACTTCAAACGCACTATTCGGGTATGTTTTAGACTTTACATCGTCTATACGGAGAATCTTGCTTTGATTCATCCCTTGTAGCAAAACATCATGCGTGTCATTCGCCAGTTACCAGTCATAAAAAATTGGACTCAACGGATGGATTCTCTGAGACAGAGCAGCGGCCAACATTTGAAAGAGCTAATCTTCCAAAAATTAAGGGAAAATAATGTTCTTTCGAATGATAATAAACATTCACCATTAAATTTCAATTTTGTTTTTTTTTTTTTTTCTTTAAAAAAGCACGGAACGTCGAAACGGATTATCCTTTTAAACTATTATATTCCGCGGAAAATTGTGGGACCGTGTAAAAATAAAATAGATCATATCATGTGCAGCAATTTGACAATAGCTTTAAGATCTTCGTGATTTATTTAAAAAAAATATACTCTGGAAACAAAAATAAAGATAAAAAGCGTTGTGTTGTGCTTTGTTTTATAGGCTCAGCGTTAACCAATAGAGTTGTTCATTTCATTGCCAGCTCTGCCCGCCTTCGTTGACGTCTTCTACGTTGCTGCCTTCTCCTCTCCATCCGCTGTTGACGCCGTCTTCTTCGTTGTCCCATCCTACGCTGCCGTCGTTGTTTATTTATTTGAGCTTGATTTCGGCCATTATTGCCACTTGGCCCTTCAGTCGGCGTTTCGGTGCTAGTATTATTTCTACCACTTTCACTGTTGTCGCCATTACCAGCATTTGCCCCTGCTTCTCCAGGAGCCTTATTTGTACCACTTGATTCTGACGTAGGTGTTGCGCTAACACTAGTTTCCCCGCTAGAAGTAATATTTTTGGTAGTGATTTCGGGGTCCTCTGTAGCAATTTCTTCCTCTACACACTCTGCAACTAAAATGCACTGGAACACAAGTACTAACAATGAGGCATTAAGGATTTGCATTTTGTTTCGCATTCAAAGCACTGACAGATTTCGAGTGTGAGTTATCACATCAGAAGAAGTCAATTTATACAATTTGTCCCAGCCAGAGACTAACTGTGCAAAGATTGAAACAAATGTTCATTGGCACACGAAATAATCCAAATATTATTTAAATTAGGGTAAATATTAAGTTAACTTCTTAAATATGCACCGAAGGTAAACAAGATTAGATCAAAACAACTCAGTTGAAAAATAAACGGACCACAGCTATTTTATATATTTGATTAAAAATACTTACGTACATACAAGTATATATGTACAAACAAAATTTTGATAATATTAATTGAAGTTTCTGTTCCAAGCTTTTTAGATATTCAGGTCCAGCTGCATTTTGGTTGAAGTTTTGATTCGGTACTATCGGCATCAACTCAACCCGTCGAAAAAAATTGCCATTGAAGTGTAATACAGTAGAACTTTTTTATAGTGAACTTTCCTACAATGAAGCTCTCCCAATAATGAAGTCATTTTGAAGACACAGCTTTTTGGTTCTACTTTCGGTGCATTTTTGTCTTCTTATAATGAATTTCTATATAGTGAAGTTTTCTATATAATGAACAAATTTTACTGTTTGAAAATCAAGACGTTTTTGTCTCCGTATAGTGAATTTTTTCAAATATGTTTTCGGTTACACTCAATTATTTGTAACAGCGTATTCAGAAATAAACGAAATGTAGAAATGTAATACGGGGAATCCCTAAATGAAAATACATACAGGGTAGGCCATTTAAAGTTGACCCATCTGGCAACGCTGTAACTTTTAACAGCGCTGACAAATCGGCTAATGTCATACCGCGTTAGAAGCGTCATTCGAAGACAATTTATACCATGGAACAGTACACTCCAAAAGAACGCGCTGAAATTGTTCAGCTTTATATTCAAAACAACTTTTCAATTGTGTTAACTCAACGTGCGTTTCGCAAAAAAAATAAAGTGAAAAGTGCTCCAGTTAAGAACACAATTAAGTCTTTATACGCAAAATTTGTGAACACCGGTAATCTCAGTAATGCCAGTCATGCATCCAGACAACGCACAAGACGTTCTGATGAAAATATCGAAGCTGTACGAGCCAGTATTGAGGAGACTCCATCGACATCGAGTTATCGCCGCTCTCAGGAATTAGACATCTCTCGCACCACTCTCCGACGCATAATTCATAAAGATTTGAAGATGTTTCCATATAAAATTCAAATGGCACAAAAACTAAACCCAGCTGATTATCCGCGACGCCTTAATTTTGGCAAACAAACAAATGGGTCAACTTTAAATGGCCTACCCTGTACATATGTACATTTTAGTAGGAGTTCAGTTGTGTTAAGAAATTGAAATAAAATGACGCATCGAAGCAGCATTTCACTTGAAAAAAAGTTATTAATTATTAACAAAGTTAAAGAAGGGAAGGTACGAAAAAAAGATATTGCTAATCAGTTTGAAATACTTCCCAGCACTTTATCAAATATTCTAAAAAATAAGGAAATGATTTTGAAAATAGATTCTAAAGCTGGACAAAAAATTTGGTAAACAAGACAGGTCTTACTTTTTGTTGATAACTGCACTGCGCATCCTAGAGAGACAAGCTAAAAAACATTCAGCTTGCTTATTTTCCTCCGAACATGACTTCGTTACTGCAACCAATGGACCAAGGCATTATCTACAACATGAAACAACATTACAGAAAACGTATTTTAACGAATATATTGGCTCAGATGGATGGGGGAACTTCTGTTTTTACCATAGACTTACTCCACGCTATTCGAAATTTAAGCACTGTATGGGATGTCTATGTTAAACCAGAAACAATTGCCAACTGTTTTAGAAAGGCAGGATTTTCAAAAGATGCCATGCAGAATCCATCTGAGCAGTGGGATGAAGAAGACCTTCCAATAGCGGATTTGGTTGCTTTGTAGTCTTCGTTTAAAAAAGTGACAAATATCGAGGCATTATTTGAGGACTATGTCAATGTTAATATTGATGTGCCGACCTCGGAAAACCCGTCAGAGGAAGATATCCTCAGCAGCGTTCTAGAAAGTCACGGAGTTCCAGCTGTACCTGGTGAATATTTTTTTTTTTTTTTGGTTGTAACCAAACAAATATTTATGTAATAAACATAATTTCTTTTTTTTTCCTTTTTAGATATCGATGAAGTCCATTTGGACACTGAAGAAGAAATGGCAGATACTGATGAGGCATTACCTTCATAAGGACAAGTTTCTTCTTCCATTAACTGTATTAGAACCGATTAATGTTTTTAACTGTCTAAATGATTTGGAAGCTTTTGTTGAAAATGAAAAATGGAAGAATGTAATTCAAACCAAACTTACTGGTTATTTTAAATAAAATTACAAAAGAAAAAAAATTAGTTTAGGTGCTTGCGAATTCACTATAAGGAAGTTCCACTGTAATAATATGAGATAAATTTAAAATGAGGATGTCTCTATTTAGTTTATGTATCCACTTTTAAAAAAGAAAATTACAAAACAGCCGGATGAACTATCTGCCGGCTGGTAGTCGACCGTCGAAAAGAAGAGAATTAAGTCACCTGGAGGAAAATGTGGCGCAGAGCCTCTAAATTAACCCCAACTCAAGTGACGCAAAGCGGTCAAGTTTGGGATGGAAAATTTACCGCCGGAGACTTTTGCTCGTAGAAACTTTGCCTCGAATACAGATAGTGTCAGATGGTCCAACTTCAATTCAACGGAGACAAGTGAGAGGAGAAAATGTGTAGAGACGGAAAGGATGGCGATCCGTTGCAATCAATCGAAAATAAAACTTAAACAAGAAAAACCGTTAATTTCGGCTGCGCCAAAGCTAATATATCCTTCACAGGTGCATTTCTTTTAGTAACTATGTGTTCAGTTTGTATGGAAGCTACATGCTATAGTAATCCGATCTGAACAACTTTTTCGGAGATTATATTATTACCTTAATGGGTTAAGAGTAGTCAGAGGCACGAAAAAATGAAAGTTTTCAATATTTTTTTTTGCTGCTAAATCATGTTATTTCAAAAGTTATAGTTGTTTGTGTTGACCCAGTTCCACTGTTCCAAAGAAAGGTACTTGCGGTGACAAGCATAAGTCCTTGAAGATTCATCTAAAAACAATCGGACAAAAAAAAAGTTTTATAAATAGATAATCCCGGTCTGATCGAAGAATTTTATTTTATTTTCAAAATTAACAAAATGGCGGCCTCAGGAAATTTTTTTCTAAATTTTTGCGAAAAAATCAACAGTTAATTGGTCTTAAAAAATCGAAATTTTCAAAAAAATAATTTCTGCTAACAGGCTCGAGTTCATTATGTATTCTAAAAGCTGTATAAATTTCATTAAAATCTACGGAACGGTTTTCGAGTTACAGTTGTCACCGTTTCAAAAACATATTTTTGAGAAAAACGCGTTTAAAGTTTCACACTAGCGCTTTGAAGTGACCGATCTCTCTTTCTCACTTCTCGAATAACTCACAAACTAATTATCGGATCAACGTGAAATTTTCAGAGAATATTTTAGATATTACACAAAACGAAAATGCAAATTTCGTGAAGATACCACGTCAAATGCGAAAGTTTTCCTTACAAGCCTTTGATTCCGATCGTTGTGTTTGTATGGCAGCTATATGCTATAGTGGTCCGATATTGACAGTTCCGAAAAATGAGCAGCTTCTTGAAGAGAAAATGACGTTTGCAAATTTCAAATCGATATCTCAAAAACTGAGAGACAGACAGACGGGCATAGCTAAATCGACTCAGCTCAATATACTGATCATTCAAATATATACTTATGAGTTCCAGCACTCACTCCATACACTCTCGGAAAATTATGTAGTGTTTAATTTGGCCCAAGTGCAGCAATTATTTGCCCTCTTTTTTTAAATTTTACCATGATCTCGATAGCCGCTGATTGGTTTATATTGCAGTGGTAAGGTAAACAAAGGCACAAAGAAAGTACTCGTATAAGTGTGCGAAATCGAAAATATACTGTGCCCCTCAAAACCAACTGTCACTACAGAATGATGCAATATGCAAAATATTCCTCTTATATTTTATTGCAATGCTAGAATTAAAACTGCAGTGCCCAAGTGGTTAGCTGTAAAAAGTGTTGAGCACCAAAATCCATAATATATAGTATATGAAAAGATTACAAAACACACAAAAAATCAAGTGCGTGGTGACGAATATGCGGATCATAATAGAGAATTGAGAATAGTGCCAATGGCAGAATGGCAGTGTGCTGTCACTGAATCTGAGCTGCCTGTCACTACGCCCATCACCCTTGTGGTCGGTTTTAAGCGCACTTGACTGGTTAAAGGTATTATTCCGCCGCTGTATGCGTTTACAGCCACACTATATTTTTAAGCCTTTTGGTTTCATACATAAAAGACTAACTATTTAAAAGGGGCAATTTAATGGACAAATTATTTTCTAATCTTATGGAGATTGATCTACAAACCACATCCACATGCCGCAAACGATCTGAGTTTTTTCCATTCCTTCGCCACTCAACATAGTCTAGACACGTGTGACATTAATAATAAAATTTTAAAGAAGGTACATTCAAAATTATTGTGCGAAAACCATGTAATTTGAGAACTCCTAAGAGCAAAGGCTTTAGCTATGAGTAAATTAAAAATATTTGAGTCGGTCTATATTAAGTCAAAGGAATCTCATGTAGAGGCTTAAAAATATCACCCTCTAAAAAATGGTAATTTTGAAAGCAAAAAATTATATTATCAAAAAAAATCAACAGATTGCAATAATTTCAGGCTCCCAATCTGTTTTGCGACTTTATCATTCTTTGAGTTAGCTTTGGTAAAATAATAGAGCTGATTGCCATTTAAAATGACTTTCATGGGGCCTGAGAATAGTTGTCGCCCGATTTCCGATAAAGAAAAAAACTATGGATCAGTTTGTTTAAAATTGGCATAGGAGTTTTTCACCTAAAAGTCCATCCAACAGGGCAATTATAATTAATAAGAATTTTGGTTTTAGAAAGCAATAAAAGCTCACGGGCTGTCATCGATCCTCGAACGGCGTTATTCATTTTTTGGAAAAGTTGGGTTGGTGCAACTTTATAGTACAAGAAAACGTGGAATGCCCCTTTTAAAGGATGTTAGCAGACCACATACTCGTATATGTATGTAAGTGTTTACACATATATATGTATGCGGGTAAGTATATTTTTACATACTACGTTTATGTGAAAAAGTATATTAACATATGCGTTATGCTGCCGTGGTAGAGAAGTCGCACTCAAATTTTGCTATCAGCACAACGCTTTCATGCGCAACTGCTTGATATTTGCACATGCCCTGCCGGAAAATCTTGCACAGTGATAGCGATCAGCGCTTTTGCATTATTCTACCAAAAAATATTTATAAGTCTCCTAACAGAAAAATGATGAAATCAATCGCAGCTAAATCGTTATAAAGTAAAAGAAAACTGATGTATTATGAATGAGTGCTGGAAAATTTTTAATAACCACTTCTAGTTTCATATTATTTCCTATTGTTTCTTCTTTGTAATCTCTTTGGAGGAAATGTAAAAAAGAATGTTTTTTGACACCTATTTTACTAGTATTAGTTATTTTCTACATTGTTCTCTATGTCTCTAATATAACCAATAGATATGGTAATTATTTAAAACATTTAAAGCAAATCTGGATAAATATAGAGATGTCCGTCCGTCCGCCCAGCTTACGCCAAAAAAATTAAGATATCTGGATGAATCTTAGCACCCTGAGGAGGTTAGTATTACAGATGGTCTGAACTGGGCTAGTTTCAAAATTGTAATTTGGCACGAGGCCTCGAAGTAGGGAGAGGTATCTGTGTTTTAAACTTACTAAGAAATCGACGTGGTCGGGCCTTATAATCGAATTAATGTAAAAATCTCACAAACCACTAGGCTATATGAACCAACAAGTTCTTCTAACATTTTCTCATACAGAAGGAAAATGGATGAATTCGGATCCATATATACTACATAAAACTCACGTTATAAACTACTAAAACTGCGTACGAATTGTTCTAAAAAAATATTTATTTGATTCTGACTGCAGCCACAAGCACTTCCGGATATATCAGAAGTCTCTTATTTTTCATTTACTTTAACGTACATGAATAAAGCACCAAATAAGATACTTACAACTGATCATATACACATTATGTGAACCTCAGTGCCTTTTACCAAAAATATCATTCAATCATGATATATATTAATAAAATTCACAGAAGATGTTTATAATATATGACAATAACATATTTGTTCTCGTATCAAATCTGGTTAGCACTAACCCTAAAAATTATTAAACTTCTGATAGACTTTATTCCATATATGTATGCATATCTATACATCCCAATATAAGAAAGACTTCCGGTTGGCTTTTTAATTTAATTATTTTAACAATATTAAGTGAAAATAATAAAACGATAATAAAAAAAGCGCGTGATATCGATCCCTGAATTACTTCAGCTCTTACATAAAGTAAAGTTCGTTATTGCAGCAAAATTTATTCCGAATTAACGCTCAAGGTGTGGGTTATCTATTTAAAAGTTTTTGGAAACATGAACTCGTGTATATGGCCAATGCCAAAAGTTACCACAATCAGTCTAGATCTTCTCTCAACCCAATTTACACGCTTTAGAGATCTTACCTTAAACCGTTTAAGTTGGTATACGTTGACTATTTGACATTTTTCTCATATGTATCTGCTTTGATTGAGACTATATTAAGTTTACCTTATTTTAGTTAATAAGATTTATTTTAAAATAGATAAATGATCAATAATACTCTGGTTAATAAAATGCCAAATATGACATTTATACTTTCTAATGTTCGGCGTTGATTTTCTCTGGTGCTTCATGAACTTTCCACAATATTTCACTGAGTCCCCTTTATTGTTTTCTAAACAATATTTCGAGGTTCCGGCTCAACACGCACAATTATTAGATTGAGGTTTGAGAATTTCCTGCAAGGTAAGTACAGTCATATTTGCACATGTGTGCATAGTTACATACTCAGGTGCCACCGACTGTCTGGGTGCCGCTTTCGCTGGGTGCTGTAACTGTTGTCGGTGCACTTCAGGCTTCACTCAAATGTCATGCGGCGAAATTGTTTGCCATGCAGTTTCAAGTGCTCAAATGTGCTGCGAGCGCAATAAATGAACGTTGATAAAGCGACAACCATTACAGCCACCAACAACAACAACTAACATACTCCATGCAAAAAACTGGCAAAGTGAAAATCTCAAGTTTTAGGCGAAGGATAAAAACTGAACAAATTGGCAAGTTTAGTAACTATAAAGAGGTTGGCAGACTCACCAAAATGGCTGACAATGCAACATTTGGTGTTGCTGTGAATACTTTGATACATAAAATACTAACTGTATACTAGTTACAGTAACTATGTATATCCGCTCGTGTACTAAGATATGCATTCATTAGGAACGATCCATGTATATATAAGTATAAAGGCTTCTCCAGCGGTATACAGATAAATACATCCTCAAACCAATGCACTCCATGATCCCTCATATGTATAATGGAAATGTATGTATGCATATGGAATCCTAGTGATTCAATGCATTCGGTGGCAGCTCGCGTAAATCAAGTCAAATCGGAAATTCGTCGATACTGAGGCAATAAAACAGACGACGCGCGCGCAAAAACGCGAAGCCGCGGCGTCAAAGAGAACTGGCAGCTATGAATTTCGCACTTGGGCCCATGCATTCTGCGCATTGCAAAGCGCGAATCGAGACTAATGCAAAATCGTCAAGTAGCAAGAGCATCCATTTGTACGATTGCTTCAATCTGTACCATACACTTCGCTGACTTCAAAGGCGCTAAATGATAATGAATAGTGTAGCTGCATTGCGTTTCTGTCACTTCAATTTATTTAGTAGTTTCAGTTGTCTTTACTACTTGTATACAAGTTTACTGAATTTATTAGAACTAATTTCCTAATTACTTGCAGTGTTTAGATAAGAGATACGTAAAAACTATCAGGTTCTTTCTAATGTATCAGGTTCATTTAATATCCGGAAATTGTCTCATATGTTAACCGAAATGAAGTATGCTCGATATATATTAAATTCGCAATAAATCCAACTAATAATCAAAATCATAAAATGCATTAAATTTATGGTGTTTCGATTTCAAACGTTTTCTGCGCCAAATTTGTATGTATTCAGAATAATTGGTCACCTTATTTGTGTTTATATAAAGCACTACATTCTAACCTTCATATATCGATGTACATATATGAATCGATCTACCATGGACTTACTAAAACCATTAAGTGAGACTTGTTAGAGCTGAGAACTAAACCGATATTATTCATTTCTAGCGTCAGCTGACATCATTACCAAAAAATAATGCCTTATTTCATTAAATCCTTTTATAAACCGGCGGAGCTATTCAACAGGTGGAAACTGTAAAGTTTTAAAATGCATAAAGTATTATAACTCTGAAATAGAGTTAAAACAATTGAATTTGACATAGAAGAAAACGTGAAAATTTTTAAGACATTTTCTAGAAGGAGTTTTTTTAACTATTGCACGAATATGAACTCAGTCGTATAAAAGATATTTATATTAGGTTGTCAAAAAAAAAAGTCTTGCGATATTTTTATTGAATGATTTATTTAATTTATTGAATAGCTCTTGACCGATGCTACGGCTGCTACTATACCGGTCTCTTTCGACCAATTCAGCGATTTTATCGCAATTTTCGACGACAGGCTTTCCGGATCGTGGCGCATCTTCGACCACCTCTACACCAGAACGAAAACGTTGAAACCATCGTTGTGCGGTGGAAATGGAAACTGTCCATAAACTGCACAAATTTTATTGGCGGCTTGAGTGTTGCCGTATTTTCTCTTTATTTTGCTCCATGTTTGCGACGCTATAACTCACGAACGACTTAAAAGAAACGACAATCAATCAAACGCGTGAAATGAGCTTTCCAAAAAGGTATAGCATGACCCGATGCGACGAATAAAACTAGAACTACGCGCTTTCAGCGCGAAAATACCGCAAGACTTTTTTGACAATCTAATAGTAACGGCATTGTACTTCTGATCGAAATCGATCGAAAAGTTCTAAATAAATTCGGAGAAACATTACAACACGCGACTTGGTTTTCACGTCACTGTTGACAGGCATAACTTCGAAGTCGTTGATAATTTCCTTCATCATGGAAGCAGTATTTACACCAACAACAATGTCAGCCTCGAAATCCAACGCAGAATAACTCTGGCCAACAGGTGCTACTTCGAACTGAATAGGCAATTGAGAAGAAAATTTCACCCTCTCCCAACAAAGACTAAATTCCACAAGTATCTCGTCATCCTCGACCTACTATATGGTGCGGAGGCATGGACGATGATGAGAAGGTTCTGCAGAAGCTTTATGATCCTTTGCGCATTGTCAGCTGCGAAAACCGCAGTCGTTGGAACGATGAGCTGTACGAGATATACGACGACAAGACATCACCTCGAACAGATGGTGTTTTCGATAGATACTCTTTAAAAGGTCGCTTTACAACCACTATAGAGGAGGACGGGACTTAGTGAAGAAATAAAATGTGGCATAAATGCCAGAACAGTACGGAGAGTACGGTTTGAGTGCACGAAAACCACGGGTCGAATCGTTACATCCGTGCACCAACGAAAGAAAATTACGTGATACGTCAATCGTATAAAGTGATTGGCATTATGACATGCGATAGCAAACGGATCGTAATGTATTTTCAATTCACAATAGTTTCTAAATTCCACTTTGCTTTGGATCGTATTTTTAGGTCACAATAGATGTGGAACTGTCAAAACTGTTGAGAAATTTTCATTAAACTAACAAATCTAATTAAATATCGAAATGGATTCAACTTTGTTATTTATTGGAGCTCTAGAGAAAGTGGTGGGGATAAAAGAATAGTGCGGAGATTGCTAAGAAATCGTAGAAATAGCGTAGGTATAAAAAAAATCAAATTATGAATCCTCATTAACAAAATTTTCTTTGTAAATGTATCGTTGAAAAAAGTATTGGAATCTTAAAAAGGCGGTAGAGTATCTTAGAATATGGCAAGAGAGGAAGGTATCACCGCACAAAAGTGGAAGATTTGCTAACGTTGGTGAGTCATTACAAAACATCTGCTTAAAATTTACAATAACTTACGACCCTCAAAATTGCGATTCTTAACACATACAAGAAATGTACACCGAAGTAGCGAACCGCCCCACCGAATCGAACCATATAAAGCATTCTTTAATAAATTTAACTCAAAAACTTAGATGTCCTTAACCTTCTAAATACTTTTTTTTTTTTTAATTTTTAATGAGATATTCCATTCATTGGTTTCTTATTTATGTTCTTTTTTACTAAAAATTTTAAAAACCATTAAATTTAATATTATATATATGTATTTGCTCATATTTCCATAAATTTGCATATTACGATTAGTAATTTGCGTTCGAATGATGATTCCAACGAACGGTTACTTTTATATACTCGCTCACGTATGCCATCATGCCAGAGTATAATATAAGCGTTACGATCACGTATGTCGTAATCCGAAATACGGGCTTTTACGTGACTAGTGATACGTTCACGGATGTAACGATTCGACCCCAGCTACTAACCCGTTTTATCGAGGAAAATTAGGCTTGCTCGTTTGGAATGAGTGAAAATGAACCGCAACTGGTCCTTGGATGGTCGGATAAAAGCAGATTTAATTTGCACTGCAACGACCATTTACCGTATGTTCGTCGATTTCCGGAGGAACGTTGAAAAGCCAAATGGTCTTGGTGTGTTTTTCTTTTTATATCCATCCTTTAATTTTTATTGGTGAGGTGATGAACGCTCAGAAGTACGGAAAAATTGTATCCCAATGTGTCGTCGTAGAAAAACAATGTGGGCTTACTTCTGAGAACATTTTCAAGGACGACTCAGCACCGTGTCATCGGGCTACATCGGTAAGTTTTATATGCTATTTAATCACCGATATACCATCATGTTTTTGTTTAAGAAAAATATCATCTGTTAACATTTTCTTTTTTTGCAGGTTCAGAAAATATTTGCAGACCTTGGGATATCACATATGGGAAATTCTGTCAATTTTAACCCGATCGAGAATCCTTAGTATGTCATGAAAAAGAAAGTAGCTCTACACAGGACAAGCTCAAAGACAGAACTGAAAACAATACTTAATCAAATCAAATAAAAAAAATCTCGTTGTTTCAATGCTTGCCCGAAACAAAGGTAATATCCGCCAAAGGTAGTTTAACTGCATATTAAACCATTTCATTAAATATTTATTAATTTATCATATCAAACTAACAAAGCCAAAATTACTCGAATATTAAAAGGTTAGAATACAAAAAAAAAATCTTATTTAAATATATGAGAAAAATTATTTATCGTTTTTTTATAACAAATAGTATAAATATTAAAAATATTTCCTCTCGAAACTACTCATTTATTGATTATTATATCCTATTCTCTATATAGTTGAATTTTTAGAAAGGTTTGATATGCTGTGCCACATACAATGAGACCTTTCTTGCCTGCCGGTTTTTGTATATTAATGATCTTTCAGCATTAAACTGTGATTTGAATCACCATAAAATGATTATAGCTAAGGACTGGGGAAGAATCTTTCACGTTATCACATTTTGCACAACTCTCAATAACTCCGATTGAGGCTTTTACTCAATTACTCAATTCAATTAATCTAATCCTTTAATTTAACCAATCGATAACATCACAGTAGAGCGAGCAATCGTTGTTTGGTGCAACGGAAATTGTTTTATTATCCAAAGTACGCCTAAAAGCATATTTCGCATTTTTGGTTTTGCTGGAATTTCCAATTTTGGGGTTTATGCAGATGTATAGTATGCCGTATCCGCAGTGCTGCCATTTAAATTCAACCATACACATGCACGCACGGATGCTGCACAGAATATTTAAAACCGCAATTCGGGTGCCGGCACACACACACACAGTTCCAAAACCAATGCAAGTGCAAACTGTGCTGCCGTAATAGGCGAGCATATCACACCAACAATTACCCCCCAATATATGGTAACCTCCCAATGCATTGTATGCAAAGTATTATTTATAATTATTTTAGTAACTGCACCCATTGCCACCCTGTGTTTAACTGCATAACGGTGATGTACATACATGACATGTATGTATGTATAGACTTAACCCTTCTGCTCGTTCTGCTAGCAGCAACCAGCAAATGGTGCGCATCAATTTCGGTGCATTGGGTAATCTGCGTGATTGTACCATTGTGGCAACCCCTGAACTGCTGAGCGGAACTAATGAGCAAGATGTTCAGGTGTATAATGCAGCTGCCGCAATGCTGACGTGTTTAATAATAATAATGCCATTACAGCAGGTTAAACGAGTTCGATCCGGCTCGTTATGCCAAGATGCCGCAACCATCGCCATGGCCACCGAATTGTGGTGCGAAAATAATAATAGTGTAGATAAGTGAATTACAGGCGCACATCCCAAACTACAAACAACAACAGTATCAACTAATGGCTCAGCCGGCAATACAACAAACGAACCTTAGTGGCCAATATTCTCAACAAGCTGTGAATTGCTTACTTACTGCCTGCACAGGTAACAGTTATTCTCCCAATAATCTTGATCCGATATCCCAAGCCACATAATACATAATATAGATTTCATAATAACAATGTTTAGCATGAGTATGTATGTACATATAACATTTATGACTTCGCATATTTTGGCTAATGGACAACCTTCAAGGCTTGCTCTAGTCTTATCTCACAAAAGCAAAACCGAGTTTTAGTAAGCTTTCAGGAACTTGATAGATGAAAATCAAGCTAAGACTTGATTGGCAACTTCGGATATGCAGCTAATATTCTAACAAAATTAGCTTCTGGCTTGCATAGCACGCTTTAAGGATTTTGTCTCACTTCATTATACCAAAAATAGTGCTATACTATATATGAAATAGTTAACATAAACACGAATTTCTTCCGTTAAGCAATTCACTTTTTCGCCACACGATCTAGCATATATTTTGATTAAACTGAAAAAATTATTAACTGCGACTTAAAGATCTAATATGGAAATTATTTAAATAAGAACAACATAAGCAAAACTGTGATTTTTGATCGTAAATAATATATAAAATATATGTTAACGAAAATTTCGTATTGATTTTCTACTATAGATAACGACAAATGAATCTAATTCTAAAGACTGTATCCGAAGAAAACAAACTTTTCTTCAATATGAGTGCAACTTTTCAAAAATTTTAAATATTTAGGAATTTGAAATCACTAAAATTTTTATAGCAGAAGGCAACCTAAGTTCTTACTGCTAGACTATGATTTTTTTATGAACTCTGAACTAATTAACTAACTTATTTAAATAAAAAAAGACATATACAAGAATATTTAATAAGAAACAACTTGCAAGATAAACTTCCAGCTTACCAAAGCGTCCTCTATTTTCCGAAAGTGCCATCGTAGTTACCTGTTCCCATTCTTTCATTTTCTTCATTGAGATAAAGATATCATATCCTGAAATAGCTACACAAAAATACACAGATCATAGCTTTAACTTATAATAAAAGTACTCGTAACAGTTGGTAGGCAATAATTTTTTGCGAGTGGAGACAAGCCGTTACGCTCATGCTGCCATTTTAATTAAGATGGAAGTAATGGTCCGAGGCTTGCGCTCACATTTTAATGTAATTATAGGTGTTAGAGCAATATATGAATAAGTATGGATTTGTTTCAAAGAGGTAAAAGACATTTTCTGGTATGCTTGTGCGACACTTATTATCTCATAATTAATTTAATTTCATTGCCACTTCAGTGATCCGTAACAAGTTTAAATGTAGGTACACATACTTCGAAAAAGACCACTTCATAGGAGACCACTGCAAGCTGCAACTAATACAATTTGCTTTTCAATCCATTTAAGTGTGCCCACAAATCTTGTGTGAGTGCTGATAGAAGTCTTGAAAATTATTAAAATATATTTAATAAAACGATACAATATTAGAGACTGTTTGTCGGAACAAGAAGATAACTTGTAAAATAAGAATACTTTTGGCCTGTGAGGACTTTTGGAGAAATAGTAAATGGCGTGGGAAAACATTTTCTTATATGGTTTTAAACTTTACGTCAGATCTCTTTATTTAGTATTCTTCTTTTTTGCTGTTGGCGTAGACACCGCTTACGGTTATAGCTGAGTTAACAACAGCGCGCCAGCGGTTCTAATTTTTCGCTGTTTGGCGCCAATTGGAGATTCCCAAAGTAGCCAGGTCCAGATAGCCAGCGCAGCCGCTGCCTCTTAATTTCGTGAACTATGTCAATATACAAGTACAAGTATATCTTGTAAAGCTTATCGTTCCATCGAATGTGATATTCGCCGTGGGCGTGGGTTACCAAATTCAGACATAGAGGCATGAAGACAGCTCCTTTCGTGCTTTGAAATCGACGCAGAGGTGGTGTGTGCCGATCCTTTTTTCAAGGGTCTTTTACAAGATTTGGCGTATGATGAATATCTGGCCAGTTTTTGATTTTCCAGGTCGAAAGCCACACTGGTAAGGTCCGTTATACCCTTATATGCGATGTTGAAGAGTCTTATCTCACGGTAGTTGGCGCAGATTGTGGGGTCTCCTTTTTTATGGATTAGGCAGAGCACTTTTAAGTTTCAATCGTCGGGCATACTTTGATCCGACCATATTCTACAAATAAGCTTATGCATGCTCTTTATCAACTCTTCGCCGACGTATTTGAACAGCTCGGCCAGCAATCCATAGGCATTCTATGCATTGTTGTTCTTTAGGTGGATAGGGAATCGGGTTCACCATCTCCTGGTGTTATCCTTTTACTGTCTTTCAGCAGGTTGGAGAAGTATTCCCACAATAATTTTAATATGTTCTGAGAATCGGTTACTAGATCGCTTTCAAGGTTTTACAAGAGTACGCTTTGGTCTTGAAACCTCCTGTTACTGGTCGTGTTTTTTACGTGGTGAGTACCAAAAGCATCGCACAACCTTGTGAAGGGATGTTTCGTCTTCTCAGTTTAGCTCGCCTTCAAACTGATGGTTTTTGACTATCTAGAGGATACTTAGTTTCAGACCGGAAGTTGTGAGCTGCTTGAGCCATACGTAAAAGAATCGTTTCTGGCTATTCCCAAGTGAATGGCACTCAGAGAACTTTCTTCCTTTCGTGAATTTCTACACTTGACTCCATCGTCCAGAAAGTAGAATCTTTTAATTTTATTCACATTCTAATACATGCTCAATAGACACGGTTCAAATTAATATTTCACAGGCAGGTCGAAATGCACATAAATGGTTGGGAGGAAGACATCATTAAAATGGGTGTTTAGGCTCAGGTATGGCCGAGAAAACATTTCCACGTAATTGCATTCAACCATCTTACGTATTAACCAATATTCATAATATAACCTTTCAACAACTTAAAAAAATGGAAAAATAAGAGGATATTTTGAACTCATTTTTCAACCATTTCTATTCGCTACCTGTTTGATGTCAATTTAATTTTACTACTATTTTTATATCAAAAAATTATAATTTACCTACAATTCATTTTGATATAAGCCCCATATTTGATTTAATTAATTAACAATCGTATTCTCATTTACTCCAACACCTACTGCTGAAGGCCTTTTATGTATGCATTTCATACACACACATACATACGTTTATTGAAATATTTAAAATAAACAAAAAATGTCTAAACAAACAATTACATAAATTATTTAATTTGCCTGGACCACGTGACGAGACAATTATTTCATTAAAATTAAATTAAATTCGCCGAAATTGCATTGTGCCGGCTCGGAAGCTCATATTTATTTAACAATATGGAAAATAAATTTTCCATTAGCATGCGTGCGAGTACAGTTTTTCCGGGCAATTTTCCATATTTTTTCTCTTTAATTAACTTTTGCCACAAACAACACAATAAATATCGTCTAGACATGCACACTGGCAATGGGATGTAAGGGCAAATACACTGTTTAAGAGAGATATGAGTTTGGGAGACAGCCAAACGGAACTGTAGGCTATTTTGACCCCAATTAGGAAAAAATAGTCAGAAAAACCGAATATAAACAAAAGGAACGCATCATACCAAATTTTCTCCTTCTTCTATTGTCAAAATAAGTTAGTGTGCGATTTCAAGTAGTCGTTTCATGCTAGTACGAGGGAGAAACAAATTTACCGCAGACCCCGAATTGGTAATAGTTACGTAGATCAGCATCTTTATGGTAGAATACTATCGAAGGTTAGCTCTTATCTGCCGAGAGCGTGCAGCAGCATTTATTGGTGGGAAACAATTGCTGTGAATGAGCCTTAATTTTTTTCTGTTTCGTTGGCATGACATCCTTACAATTATTAAAGAAATAACTTCATACTATTCCATTGCTTTGAAAATGTCAAATATTGCACCGAAAAGAGATGATTTGCGGAAAGCATTAAAATTTTGTTTCCATTTGAAGAAAAGTGCTGCCGAATCGCATCGAATGCCTGTCGAAGCATATGGTTATCAGGCTCTATCAGAAGCAACATGCAAAAAATTATTTCAACGACTCAGAGACCACCAAAAAAGTTTGAGGACGCCGATTTTCAAGCAATATTCGATGGAGGTGATACTTTGAGTCAAAAGTAAATGGCAGCCATGTTAAATGTTGCACAACAAACGATTTCAGACCGTTTCAAAGCTATGGGAATGATTCAAAAGTATGGAAAATAGGTGTCACATGAATTGAATGAATGAAAAATGGGAAACCGAAAAAACACTTTCGAAATTTCGCTTCAAATAATCGGAAAAAAATCGAGTTTGCATCGAATTATCGCTGGTGATGAAAAATGGATCTATTTTAAGCATCCTTAACATTGAAAATTATCGGTTAATCCGGGACAACCATCAGCAGATCGATTCGGTAAGAAAGCAAAGCTCTGTGTTTGGTGGGATTAAAAGGGTGTGGTTAAATTCAAAAAACAAGCAATTCCTGCAATTTATCGGTTGTCTCACAAGCTGAAAATTCTCACTTATATGTAAGCGATTACATGGATTTAAAGATTTCAAAAAAGTTCTACAACACCTCTTGAATATTGTCCTAAATTTTAAAGGTGATCTGAGTAATAGTTTCGGATATGCAGCCTTGAGGACTTCTCGGTTGACACGATTTCTCGAAAACTGCTCAACCGATCTTAATGAAATTTTACAGAGATCATTAAGATACAATTCTTAAAGACTTGACGAAGATTTCTTTTCGATTATAACTATTTAAATTTCATTTAAACATTCATTTTTTTGTAACAATGTCTGCAATCTTATTTTCAATGTTTTTCCTTTGTCCAAGTTCTAAGTTAAGCTTTTAACTAAAACACGTATTTTTTTTTTTTATTTTCGATGATCCTATAAGGAGTTATTCTGCCAAAGCGCGCGCATACTTTTTTCGAGGGGTCACCGGAAATGGCGTAGCAATGGCCGAGTTTTAAATTTTTCCAAAAATTTCAGAATTTCTTAGTTAATAGTGTATGTTTGCAACAATAAAACAATTCTATTAAAATATTCAATTTTTTATATGAGGAAAAAGTTTTTAAAAAAGGCTGTTTTTACCCCAGGAAACCCATGAAACCTCTTAAAACACTCCTCACCTCGTAAATGACATTGTTCTTTTGAGACCCCAAAGATAAAATTAATTATAAAGAACGCTCGACAATATTATAGAAAATGCAACTACCATAAGCAATTCTTAGACAAGGAAATGTTTCCCCCGGAGAACTTTCAGTTTTTTCAGTGCTCCAAACATAGAAACAGAAATTGTACTAACAGACATTAGTACTAATTCAGTTCTACGTTCTTAAAACCAATTCTGTATTCAAAATTAGACCACAGGTAGAATTTAGCTTCAGCATAATTTCGTTGCGCCATTTACAGACAAAAAATTATTTTCTTAACTTTTTACAAATTATATTTATTTGCATATAATGCGATGATGAGATCACTGTAAGTTTTGCAAACATTATCATATGTACCCATATATAAGTAAGCATACATACACATCTGAGCCTACACACACATGCACACCGTGCCAAAGCTGGTTGCCACGTGAAACAAAGCAAAAACTCAAATAAAAGCGACCACAAATCCTTTTTATTTACCACATTTTTTGTGTGGTCATATTTGTTGTTGTTGTTGTTTGCTATTTTTGGGAATAGAAATTAGTTTTACGGCACATCATAAAGTTATATAATGAAATAGTTGCCCGCACTGGGCGCCAAGCGGCTAAGCAAGTGCAGATACTCCCACAATACCACAGACGAGAACATCTACATACATATGTACGTGGCTCTAGCCAAAAACTTTCAGTACATACATATGTACATGCTCATAATGTGCATGTATATATGTATATAGTACATACATACATTTGAGCTATAATTTTTTGTGGAAGTTGGTGCTCTGCGAGACCATTAAAATATTCAACACCATTACCAAAATAGCCAACAAATAATCAGCTTCGGACAGTTCCTTGCACGAGCCAAATACTCACATCTCTCCAGATATTTATGCAGACATACTTATATACGTACATATATACTATATATCTGTGTTGATACAAAAGTTGCGTTGTTCCACTTCAAACCGACCAAGCTAACCAGCAAATGCAATCATTCGGTTAAAAAGTTTGCAAACTAAACGCTTCGCCACTTTCGACCAACAACTTTGCGGAGTAATTTGCATGAAAAATCACCCACCGCGCGCCAAAGGGATTGTACGCTCGCAGTTGAGGGGAAAAGCTATGCTCTTCCAATTGTTTTAATGAATTGCGGAAAAGTGAAACATACGGATTATTTTAATGAATTGCAATGCAGCATGTGGTGATGAGTTTTCGAAAATGTAATATAAATTTACGAGTAGTTTTGGCAGGCAATGAAGCATTAAGCACAAGGTTGCAATTATTGCGCTTTCTTTCAAGTGAACGTGCCGCTACATTGGTGGACGTAAAGCGATATGACTTCGTACAATTTTAGGGAACAAAGTAGCAATACTTATTGACATCGTTTAGATTTCATACAATAAAAGCTACTTAGCCAATTTGAACCAATTTTAGTTCATTATATTCTAAATGATCGAAATCGGTAACTCTTAATATAATCTAGTTTTAATTAATACTTGTACAACTGGTTTTCCTGACATATAATAACCCTGATCTAAATAATGTAAATATCGAATCTGCAACCTAACGTATAGCGAATAAAGCGATCTCCGTCCTGCCAGTTGACTTAGAGTAACATGTATGCGGGTGGGTTCGTGTTCACTAAAATTTGAGTTTATTTTGACAATATTTATTTTCACCTATTCACTGCTCGTTCGCGTGACGACTAACCGTGTCTTTTTTAAAAGTCTTTGTGATTATATTTCTTTATCGCTACTCGCTGTCTTTTTAAAGTCAGTGCTGCATGTCACTGTCTGCCCGAACACCCATTTCTAGTGTGTCCTTTATTCGTTCCCACATGTACATATGTAGGTATATATGTATGTACATATATCGGCGTGAGTATGATACAAGTACATCTTAATAAAAGGAAGCTAGAAGATTTCAATTAGCTTGAAGAGACCCCTAAACGGGACACTTCATTTACGTAAGGCTTGGACTAGCCTTTTTATTATGGGAGTAAGAAAAATAGAATTGAAATTCTTTTCCTACGGATTTTTCCAATTAAGTACGGCTACTGGGCCAAACTTCGAGATCGTCTTCTTCGAGAAGCATCTATGGGGTAACCGAACGTTGTATACTCTTACCACTTGCAAGGATCAAAGCAGGTGTGCCAAAATTTTATAATAAACAACTATGAAATAGCTAAGTTCGGGTGTAACCGAACATTTCATACTTTTGCAACTTGCCGCGATCAAGGACAGGGAAATACCTTCGAGTACATAAGTTTTGTTTTTATATGGGGTCTATTGCAAGTTTTCCCAGATTTTATCCATTTTAGACACAAAGTTATGCGTAAAACACGCCGTAAAAATTCACCCGGAAGTTCGAAAATCGCTATATTAGGTATATGGGGTATCAGGGAAGGATTGACCCGATTCAACACATTTTTAATGCACTAATTTACTATTTTCAAGAAAGGATTTTTTCTAAATGGCGTCCCCTTATTCGGTACTTTGGTCATATTTCGGTATTCTGGTCCAGATTTCTCGTCATTCTGAACATGTATATATAAAACCCTACATCTACCTCGATTAGGAATCAAAATATAATTTGACAAACTCTCCAACAAGACAGATGGTGAATCGTGGATTTCCGCTTGTGAGCTCTAAAGTAACAGCAGTCGACTGTATGGGTCGAACAGTAACAATCATTAATTTTTTGCCAGTAGTATTTTGAGAACACTCTCACACATCGACTGAAACAATTGTAGATTTGGTCATTTAAGCCATTGTGGTAATTACTCTTCCACGGTTTAGTGCCTGCCTGGGCACCGAATGACTTCTATTTATTCCTGTACGAAAAATTAACTGAGAGGTCAACGTTTAATACCTGAAGAGACGTTTGATACGCTCAAAACGCATGTTTTGGAGATACCACAATAACATCGGCAAAAGTTCAATGGGTTCGAACATGTATTGATTGAGAATTTTTGAAAAAAAAAATAAAGCGATTCGATGGTTAATATTTGTTTTAGTATGTGGTGAATTTTCTCTAAGGGCAGTCGGGGCTAGTGCCCAGGGCGGCAAAATTTGGAAAGTAGAAAAAAAGTGAGCTGTCAGTTGACAGCTGGCAGATGTGAAACATCGAAATTATTTTATAAAAGTATTAGCAGAGAACATTACATATTGTATGAGGAATTTATTCAGGTTTACAGGCAAGAATTCCTGAAATTAATGATCTTGCAGAACATGCTCCTTGTGCCGCTCATTCTATGAATTTAGTTGGAGTTCACGCAGTAGAATGCGCGCCAGAAGCTGCTTCTTTCTTTAATACTGTACAACCTTTACATAACTTTTTTACTGCATCGACGCACCGCTGGGAAGTTTTACAATTTCATACTGGAAAAAGAATTGCGTTACAATCTGTATCTGCAATCAGATGGTCAGCTCGTTATGAAGCTGTTCATGTACTTAATTAACATTTAGACGAAATAATCGAAAATATTGAATATTGAAGGAAATATGGAAGAAAATGCAATTACAAGACAAGAAGTTAAAGGTTTACGAATTCAATGGGAGCGACTTGAAACAGCATTTATGCAGATGCTTTGGCATTTTTTACTCTCACAATTCAATCCTGTTAGTCAAAGATTGCAGAAAGTTGATTGTAGCATTGCTGGCGTGATCGACGGTTATCGTGGTTTGATCAAAGTGGTTGCTGATACGAGAAATGAATTCGAAATCTATGAAAAAATGCTTTAAATATTTCAGAGATTAAAGAATGTAAAACGACAATTTCTAGAAAAAGAAAGAGGAAATTACATGCCGATGAATCACGGGATGAAGATGTAAAACTGTCAGATTGAGACCACTTTAGAGTCAACACTTTTAATGCCATTTCTGACAATCTAGATTCTGAATTGCGAAAAAGATGTGTTGCATATGAAAAGATTCATGAAAAGTTCTCAGTTATTATTGAATTTGGCAATTTGGATAATAGAGAGATTCGTAACCGAGCTAAACGTTTACAAAATGCTGATTCTTCAGATCTGGAGTCCTCATTGAAGGATGAATTTGTGCACTTCCATGCTTATTGCACTGAAAAAAAGATGGAACAAAATTCATCTTCCGATATTCTGAAGCTTTTGCGTGCAAACGACCTTTATACAGAGTTTCCGAAAGTAGAAATTGCATATCGAATATTTATTACTTTAGCTGTAACAAACTGTAGCGAAGAACGATCGTTTTCTTGTTTGAAAAAAATTAAAAACTACTAACGTTCTACAATGAGTGAAAATAGACTCAATAGCTTAGCTATTCTATGCATCGAATCAGTGTACTTCAACGTTTAGATTGTGTAGATTTATTCGACCAATTTACAATTAAAAGAGTAAGGTTTGACCAAATCACACATTTTCGGCATTAAACTATAGTATATCTGATATCACATGTTCAATAGATTTGTAAAGAGATCTTAGATATTGACCGATATAATGTATGTATATACATATAATATGAAGCCAACAGGAAGTTTGAAAACCTTTTATTAGATATGTATGTATATAGTATAAGAGATGGCGGTAGTTTTGAACCATTTTTTAACTATTTTTGTCATTAACAGTTATTATTAACAGAAAAAAGTTTGCTACATGTATGAGTTTTATTAATTGTTTCTGATATTTTTGGGATAATGTCAACCGGATGTTTGAAAATCGTGATATTAGTTATTTGGGCAAGTTTTCACATGATTTTATTCATATTAGGCACAAACTAGAAGAACACGCTCACTCGATATCAGGGTTCTCATTTACTACTCCGTAGCAGAAAAATTTCTAGAATTATTCCCAGCGGGATGTGGTAGACATTGGTAAGCGAGCAAGGTAAACGATGCAGCATGATTGTATCACTTACCCCGACCGATGAAAATTAACACGGCGATGTCCCACGAAAAGTTTCTTTCGCTTACCATAGGGAAGAAGAATTCTTCGATGCCATAGTAAACGAAGAATTCTTCGATGCCACATTTAACGAAGAATTCTTTGATGCCAAGGTCAATAGAAAAAATTGCATATTCGTATGAAAATAAGTATTATCTTAAACTTACCTTATAGGCCACTCACACCTTTTGTTAAAAAGAAAAATGCACTAGATTCAATACAAACGTTCTAAAGGTTTTATTTTATGCGAAATGCACTTAGAAATTGTTATAACAAAATGTGTTTAACTGAACTGAATTACTACAAATTGAAATAGTTTAAAAACGTTAAATACATATTATATACATATGTATATATAATATAAAATGATTAGCCATTCCGTAAAATTCACTTTCTTCATTTTTAATTAATCTTCTTATATGTCTTTTCGAAAACATTCTTTCATTTTTTATTCTTAGTTTAAACACAAAAATAAACAAAATTTTTAATTAAAATAGCAGCTCACCTGATCACAACAAACTTTTTGCTTGATGATTTGACGAAATAATGAAAAAATTTACTTATAAATTTTATTCCATCAATTTGTATTTGTCGTTTTTCATGTACCTGCTTGACTTGTAAATATGAACACAGTAGAATTTAGCCACATAGCTTACTTTTATGCATTACCTGGTATCGAAGAATTCTACATAGAATTTTCTTCAAAGCATTCTTCAAAGAAAAATGTAAACGGTGAACCATTATCCCGCTGGGTAGTTTTTTTTTTTTACCTAACAAAACTCAGAGCAGAGTAGAGCACATATTTTTACATTGTTATGCTAAGGCTATGCTGTGGCTCCCGACAAAGTGAGAGCGGTAGCAAGAGCTAAATGAAATGCTACAGGAGTAGCGTAGTTTTTCAAACGCTGCTCGATATCATTGACATTACTCGTTCAAGTTGCAGAGATGGATGGACCGACGGATATACAAACAGACATCCGGATTTCAACCCGTCTCTTGATCCTTCATCCTGATCATTTTAGCATCATTTAAACATTCATAATCCTTTATACATACATATATACGCATGCAACCCTAAGCGTACACCCTGACTGAACGGACTCAATGAACGCCGACAGCGAGAGTTAAAAATACAGACACTCCATTTTGAAACTCCACACGGTACAGACGTGTGCTAAGTCCATATTTAAACCTTCGTTTTTCCAACCAATATACCGACTTGTACTAAGTATTTAAACCTACGTTTTGTCAACCAATAACTTAATAAATAAGTTTGTGGAATAATCAAATAAAATAAAGCGTTTCATTTAAGGCCATCCCCACATATACATATTTGAAACAAATAAGAGTTAAGTGGACAAAATTATTAAAATCTGTTGCAATAGTGCAAAAATGTTGCGAAAGAATTTAAAATTCAGTATTCGACGTAATCATGAATGGATTACAATCAAGTCTTCTTGATTTAGATTTAGTTTTGTGGCTATATTTTAGTTAGCGTCAGCTAAATTTATGTTAAAAACATCTTCAAATGAGATATGTGTAATGATTTTAATATCGGAACTCGATTGGAGAGGATACATTTTATATATTAAGTTATTGCGAAAAATGTTAATCAGAGGATTAGAATTCAATATATTACCAATACGATACTTAGAACAAGGTATAGACCAATTTCTTTCTAATTCAGCACTAAAGCATCTAATTTCATTTAATGTGATCCTTGATATATTTGATTAACTTAAACGATCTAAAGCCAGCAGTAAAGACGGAAATCAGTGTACACGGTATATTGCGGCCAACAGTGGTGTGGAAGCCTAGTAGCTAGTGTAACGACTGTTTGTGTGATGACAGGAGATATTTCGTCTTGGCCTCATTCATCACCAGACCTATTTGCTTCGCTTCCTTTTCCATTCTGGAGCAAGAACTAACGGAGCGGATGTTAAGGCCAATGATATCAATATCATCGGCGAACGCCAGCAGCTGTACGCTCGGCTCCCGCCGCTTTGTTGTTCTTCAAATGGGAAATAGATATTCGGAATTCTTCATACTCACGCATTTCGGCCTCTCTCTTTGTTAGTCTGCAAATGCGTCTCGCTTCCCTCTTCAGCTCCCAGTATCTATCCCATCCCACGGGATAGGCAGTCTATTCTCGGCACTTAAGCTTGAAATGGCGACCGACAATTCCTTTATACTGAGTTGCTGATGAGTGCTCTCAGAGAGCAGGAGTGCAAGTCGAGTGTGCACGTCTAGAACACTGGAGACGTTTCTTCCGTTTATCACGATATGATCGATCTGGTTAGTGGCTCTTCAATCCAGAGACAGCCAGGTAGCTTGATGAATTTTCGAGCCCTGGCGAAATCGATCAGCCTCAATATAAGTGGAGATTATTCCTCAGGGATGCTGAGTTTCCCGACCGTTGAGCCAAAGATACCTTCTTCGCTTTCCCTATCTTTAAAGTCGAATTTGCGCATTTCTTGCACGGCGGCGGTGTCAGCCCTTATTTTGACGAGGACATCACCAAACTGGGCAGCGGCACTATTCCAATTAAGGGTTAAGGAGGTTGAATCATAATCCTTAATGTGTTTGCCATGGTTGTAATAAAAAGGCAGGTCTCTTATCCGAGGCTGTTGTGTCCTTTCCATTGTTCGAAACCCAGCGCTCCACTCTGGGGATGGATCGCCTTCTCACTGAAGTTCGTCAGCAAACGTATGTTCTTTATAGACATGAAACAAAGTGTATTTACGAACCTCCGCTCTCTTCACTTTACACCGCACCCAAATTCAAAATTGAGAAAGAAACTCTTTTCTTAAATGGAAGAAATAATGGCAATGATATAAAGTTTTCCAAAACCTGAAGGTGTTTCTCCCGCCTTAGCCCTTTTTTTTTTTGTCCCTTCCTTACTTTTTTCTTGTTGGTTATTGTATTTAATTAGTAATATTATTTACTCGTTACAGTTGCGTTGAATTTAAGTAAATCAGTACTTGAATACATAAAATATGAGCAAAATTTTCCATAAGACTCATCAATTCATTATTGCTTTGCATCAAAGATGTTTATGCCATCAGTAATCAATATTTTATCAACTTTTTTTTTTAACTTCCTTTCGATACTCGTATTAAGGTTGGTATCCAGCTCTAAAGTAATTGCTCAAGTAAAAAAAATACATTATTTCTTCAAGTTAATCTGACAGCAAGTTACGCATTCTGAATGATCCACATTAGAAGAGCAAGAGAGAATAAACAAAGAAAATTAAGAGAGAATAAACAAAGAAAACAAACTTTGTGTGTAATATGTATGTATGTACGTGTAACATAAGTATTTTTCTTGCGATTTGAGGAATGTTGTTGATGATTAGTAAGTTTTATACAACATTTCAAAATGAAATATACTTCATAACAATGATTTTAACTAATTTAGGATGATTTTAACGATTTACTTTGAATTGCTTTCAAGAAACAATTGTTGATTTAATCTTTCTTCGCAAAACCAGGTTTGCCACATTCGCATTTTATTGAAAAAAAGTTTGAAAAATTAGTACTAGATTACTTTAGAGCTGCATACTAGCACAAGTAAATTTATCGCAGGAATGTTTCTTGTCCGTTTCTTAAGCGTTTTTTGTATGAAGTTTTTACATTTCTTGAGAGCTGGATACTAAGCTTAAATATCTACCAGAAGGAGTACTGAAGAAAAGTTGTTTAATGGTCAACGCTGTCCTGCGTATAAACCGTAAGCTTCAAGAATTGTTGTTACTATTTACTACATTTATTTTATTAAGTGATTGAATTTAGTTGTCGTCAGTGAAAATCAAAAATTAATCGCAAATTACGGGCATTTGCACATTTAACTAGTTTGTTGCAATAAACTTTAGAAAACTTCGCCTGCGAGAACCTAACACAGACATATCTGCAATTCATTTTCTCCATGTTGCCCCACTCGCATTTGCACAAACATTTTCTCTTGCTCCACTTCACTAGCTTTTAAACATATGTACATATATAGATGTGTATAAATACACAAATCGTATATATGTAGATATGTGTTTGAGCGTATAACTGAACTGCAGTTTCTATGCAAGTGATTTGATCAGACCCGAAAATCGTCGGACATTTTGCGTAAATGAAATTTTCGCACGAAACTTTTACCAAAGCCCATTCATCTCATTCATCTTTGTGAAAAAAGTTTGTTACATTTACTTCTAGACAGTTATTTGTGCGAGATGTTGCAGCAACCATTGCCATGACTTTTGCTGTCATTGCTTTGCTTCGCAAATCCAATTGCAGTTGAGAGTCTTTAGCTGACAGATGACATTAGCACACATTGTGCAACAAAATTCAAACTCATATGTCCATATGTGCATTTACTTTTAAATACAGAAACGATTGCTAATGTGTTTGGTTGACTTCAGGCGTTAGAAAATGGCGAATCGAACAAACTATTCATAGAAACTCATTGCCAAGAGAGCTGTGCGAAAGATAGAGAGCAGCAAAATGGCGAATCGATGTCTGCATGTTTTCTACTAGGTACTTATTCCTAAACAGAATTGTCTCGCGTGTAATCCTCACTCGATTTGCCGAGGCATAAACGAGTATAACATATGCAATCTTGTCTCATTCCACATTTAAGCTACGCTTTATGGCATCAAACCTTTTATTACCTTATCGCAACATGTGATTGGTTGCTATTCGGAATATTTTTGAAAACACTTTTAGTTTCTAGCTTACGGTTTTAGAGTAATCAGGAGATATTTCCTAAATAAAAAGAATTGACTACGAAATAATTCTTTGGAAAGTTCGGAATTATGCTTACTGGGCACAGTCAGCGAACTTCATGTACACTCACAGAGCTCGTAAATTGCATTTGCTGTAGCAGAATCAACACAGCGTTCTTTACGCGTAATGAAAGTTGAAATTTCTTAAGCCCTCAACAAGTAAGCCAGCACCCCTACATAGAAACTTTTGCATGTATGCATGTGTGCCCTGCGAGAAATCGTCTTTATGCTGACTAAATTGATGTTTGTACGTTTGTTTTATTGTTTGTACTGGATGATTTGAGTTGTCTTTTCTAGTTTACATTAATTTGAAAGAATAGGTGAAGTCAAATTCCTCTTCACTTGGACTCATTTCTCATTTCATTCCATGATTTGTCAGAATGACCTTTTCTAAACACTCAAAGAACCGTGGAAAAGTATATTGAATTATTCAATCCAAAATAATACCTGTTGACAAGATATGTAGGTATTATTTTTGATGCTAATGATAGTTCCAAGTTATGCCAAAATGTGTACCCATATTTTGTTATTTGGTTTAGAAAAAGCGTAAGTACAAGCTTACTGCTGTTTAATCCAATGATATTATCGAAATATGCTTCAAGCGATTAAAATCCTCACCAGTATTAGGTGTGTTGGAAATATTGGGTATGAGAACATTGGTAAATGCTTGCAGCCGTACCTGCTTACCCAGTAAAAACGTCATCACAATATCAAATCCCATTCTCAAGTAACTTTTTTCTCAAAAACTCAATTCGTTTTGATTTATAGAGATCAATAGGTATTTCAAAATTGGTGTTTTTGGTTGGTTATCATATTCGTTTTGAAATATTGAGATGTTGAGAGTATATAACGGGTGATCCGTTTCGAGATTTCCCACTTTTTTTTTTAAGAAAAAACACAAAAACTTCAAATGTAATATGTGACCTGGTCTACGAAAAGGGGGCTTAGGTGTCAAAAAATTATTTTTTTTTTCAATTTTTTTTTCGTTCATTTTTTATTTATTATTATTTATTTTTTTTTTTTGACACTTAAGCCCCCTTTTCGTAGACCAGGTTACATATGTTTATTGGAATGTTTATTATCATTCGAAAGAACATTCTTTATCATTAATTTTTAGAAGATTATCTCTTTCAAATATTGGCCGCGGCTATCTCTGAGATGATAAATTCGTTGAGTTTAATATTCGAACTCGTTCGAGCATTTTGACTGTTAACTGGCGAATTACACGTGTGATGTTTGCTCCAGGGCATAAATTGAAGCAGATTGCGCCCGCGTAAACTTTAGACTTTGCATATCTCCACAGGAAAAATACTAAAGATGTGATATCACACTGGGTGGCCAATCGACCTGACCAAAATGTGAAATTATCTGCTCACCGTAGTTTTCTCTCAATAAATTGTCATCGTCACACAACGTCGTCGCGATCACGAGCTTCAATTTCAAGCATCAAATAGTCGGTTTTCATGGAGCATTAACTGTCACCATAGATTATGTTCTTACCGGCATAATTTTTGAAAAAATATGGACTGATGATTCCACAGCAAATCGCTGTTTTTCGGGGTGAATTGGTGGCTCTTGTATTTTCAGGTTGATCTTTGCTCCAATGGGTAATGGTGCTGCGAATACGAAATACGCTTAGTAGGCCGATTTTTTTGACCATAAGTTGAGCAAATCACACGAAACACATTTTTTACAGAACGTGAATTTTCGTAATAAAGTTGAATGATTTGGAAAAGTTGTTGAGGTGTAAGTCTTTCTTGATGAAATACCAAACAATATTGAACAAAAATAAGAAAGAAAAGGTTATTGAATAAAGTACTTCTGCTCGGGTCACCCATTATAACTCCCTGGAACTATAGCTAACTTCACATTATATCCAAATCATTTTAAACGGAACGGAACAAATTAATATGGAGGGAGATAAGCGACAATCAAATTATTGTTATTACGAGCTGTATCGCTCTTTTGCAACTTTGTCATAGTAAAACAAAATGAGCTGACCTTCCTATTTCTATGCGTGGAATAGGCACAACCGGTTTGATTTTTTTCCTGCAGGGCATGTTTAGAATTTGTAGGTACTTATTTAGCCATTAGTTTAACAACAATAGGGTCTGCATGTTCTTGAAGACATAAAGAGTAATAAAACTTCTGGGCGGCATCTTCTTCTTACAAGTTCTGAACTTACGCAACTCGCCTTTTGGCGTTTTAAGTTTGGTGACGCTGTACGTCGCATATTGCTCTTGCTCACACACAGACACTACATTAGAGCAACCTCGCAATAAATGGGACAACTTCCCGCAATTAGCGCATAAGCCAAGTTGCACTCAGGCGAAACCTTGACGCCCAACAGTGTTTTTGCATTTCTTTGAGTACACCAGTTGGTGTATTTTTGCTTGTTATTGTGTCATTGTCCAACTTTACAGTTATCACACCTGCGGACTTACAGCGTGCTTTTCTTTAAAAATGTCTGCACTCATTTTATTTTCATTATTAATCTCACGACAAAGTACTGAGTCTGTTTTCAGTTTTCACTTTGGTTTAAGAATTGTTATGCGAGTACACATGTAGAATTTGTAGGTATCGATGAAAATATAATACAACATTGGCTACAAAGTAATATAAAATATTGTTTACAGATTTTGTTGGACTCAATTACAGCGATAACTCTTATTCTTTAATATCCTTCCAGCACTTTTACAACAGGGAGAACAGGTTCCGCTGCCACAGCTTGTTCGGCTGATGGGGGATAGCCTTGCACTGGCGTATTTCCCTCAAATATGGAGGTTTGCGGTCCTCTTTACCCGAAGATAGGTGATCTTCATACCCAAGATAGGACTATTCACTGGCAAAATCCTTCAGATCAATTAGTCTAAGGTCTTTCTTACTAAAAAGTATGAAAAGATCGAATACTATCAAATAAGGCCGAAGACTCTGAAAATTGTAAACCTGCATGTGAAGCAGCATGCTTACAGAGCAGGCAGATCAACAAGTACTGCCCTGTACAAGTTAAATTCCGCGATAAAGAGTTCGCTGGAAGGAGGGGAAGTAAGGTTATCCTCCTTTCTATACATCGATGCCACTTTTGACAACACGTCTCACAAGAGCGAAGCAAGATCACTAAAGAAAGGAAGTGTCTCAGCGTCGGTGTGCAGATGGATAGAGGCCGCACTGCGCACCAGAATGGCTGAAACTACAAAATAGGGGAAACCAGAATTCATCTAGGCGCTACAAAAGGCTGCCCACAGGGTGCAATGCTATCCCCCGTGTTATGAACCGTTGACGACTTACTAGTTCTATTAACTACCAAAAGGACTATAGCTAGAGGCGGATTCGAAGACACTCTCTGCGACTTAGTAGAAATAGGCTTAAACATGGCTAAAGAACGGTGCAGAGCGGTTGAGCTGAATATCAACTCCACGAACACGACCATCGTTCTGTTTACGAGACGTAGGTTCTTGCCTGGTCTCAGCAACCTAACCCTTGAGGGCAGAGAGGTAGGTGTGACTAATATGGTCAAATATCCTGCTCTCACGCCGGATTCCACTCTGCGGTGGAAGCAGCATGTGACCTGACCATGCTCAAAGCTACTAAAGGACAAATGGTGTAAACGTCAGAGAGAATTGGTGCAGGAAGCGCAGAACGACGCATTTTTTAAGCAGAGGTCTTTGCCACAAGTCGGTGCGTAGAGATAAATCTCCAACATAACTATCGCAACGAACGTACATATAACCATACTTAGCCGCTTGACTGCTCTTAAAGCAATCTCTGCCTACGAGATGAAATCGCTATTGGTGCAGAAGTGTAGAGAACGGCTGAGCGGTCTATCGGAACGTAACCAAGTGCACCTTATTGCGGTGCCGGGTCACTAATGTATAGCCGGGAATGAACTGGCTGTTGAACTCGCCTGCTGCGCAGCATTCGCTAATATAGTGGTACGTGAATCTTTCATCGCGGTGGGCCCTCATACCAAAAAAGAGCTGCTCCGCAAAGAAGAAGGAGTAGGCAGAGAGAAATATTGGTAATAATTGCAAGACATGCTCCATGTCAAGATACTTAATAGGGGTTACAACCTCATCAGGATTAAGTAAGTAATCAATCTCCATAAGGACAAACTCAGTCTACTTGTTGCATTCTAGACTGGTCACTGTAAGCTCAAGAAAACACTTATATAACATGGGCCCTAGCTTCTTCTGCAAATTGCCAGTTCTGCGGCAGGAAGCCTGAAATTACAAAACGCCTGCTAATTGACTGGAAATGCAGGATAAAGGCCCTTGGATCCCTATTTCTAAATATAGATCACATCGCCTCGCTACCGCCTAGCAGTATATTGGAATTTATCAATGTGCTGGGGCTCAGTGGTCGTTGTGACTTATGAGAGGAAACAATAGAGCTTAGGTCGCGGTACAATACCCATCTATTTATCTCAGTCTCTAAATCTACCTCGACTAGTTTAACATACGAAGACTTTTGTTGTTAGTTTGTAAAGGAGGAGGCTACAAGTAAAGATGGAATAAACCGATATACTAGGGCTTTTATTTATAACAGTTCACTGCTACGGATTTTTGCACTCCTTTTCACTTCGCATGGTTTCAAATGCGTTTCACATGAATACTTAAATATTTTTGGACATTTTTATACCGTGAACAGTTTGTAACAACAAGGCGGAAGCGTCGGTGACCCTAAAACGTACATACGTACTCGTATATAAAAGAGCGAGCTGAGTTTATTTACCCATGTCCGTCTGTGTACTTATACACTAACTGTGTTTTGAGATACCGATCAGAAATTGTGCATGTGATCGATAATTTTGAATGATTGCTATTGCTATGGTGATCCGATCTGATCAATTTGTTCAGAGAATGTTCAGTTTCAAAATTCCGCTAAGGTTCCGTAACAATTAATAAAGTTTTCGCAACAACGGCTGAGTTTTATCAACCAGTTTTCATGCCAACTATATGCTTTAGTGGACCGATATCGGCGATTCCGACAAATGAGCAGCTTCTTGTAGAGAAGAGATCGTGTCCAAGCTTTCAGAACAATATTTCGAAAACTGGGGGGCTAGTCCGCGTATATACAGGCGGAGAGATGGAGAAGACTAAATCGGCTAAGCTCATCATGTTGATTATTTATATATTATTTTATTAGGTTGTAGTATTTCCTGTGTTTAATGGGTGTTACGAACTTTGCTGCAGTCTCTGTTGAGGGTATAAAAATAAAATGGATTGATTAATATTTGTACAGAGTATTTCAATCATATTTACAAGAATTTGAGAATATGGTATGAAAATACAGAAAAGAGATCGATGCAAGTTGCTGGACGCAAGGCACTCGTGTGAATTCATTAAGCAATACCAAAAGAGAATTTGCCGAAATGAGCAACAAAATAGTTCACATCCGAAATCATATTTATGTGAGAAATACTCGCAAGATAAATAAAACTATTTAGTAGAGTGCAAAAGCAACACCTTCTAAACGGTTTAAATATCCTCTACATCTTACTAAGTAGAGTTGTCTTCCTTTGCTATAGTAAAGTGTGAAAGCTTTCTAATAACATCGGTCTACAAAATTTTGGAATACGGTTTATAAATAAGAATGCAAAATAGTTCTAAACTTGGTTCTATGTATAAAAAATTTAAAATTTCAGATCAGTAATATTACATACGCAAAAATGTTATATATAAATAATTTTATATTACTAAAGATGCCGATTGTTCCTTAAGGACTCATTCCTACAACAGATATTTGAAAGCAGACAATATTCCAATTAAAAATTTACTTTTCTTGTTATGTTCCGTAAATGTTTCTCTTATTATTATTCTCTATACCGGCCTTAGTACCGTCTTTCAAATTCCATTATATCATGATAGAATTGTTATCCTTGTTCTTCCGATAAGTTATCTTACTGTCTTTAAATTTATCTAAATGAGATCACATAAAATGTTAGACTTTAGAGACATTCCACATCCGACTGATGGAAAAATTCGTAATCATAAAACTGTTCCAGGCATCTTTCTCGTCATTGCTAAATAACTTCAGGAAAATATCACAAACCATAAATTTATATTACTTCAGACTCAGAAAACTTGGGAAAAAATTCTTCAAATCTATGAAAACTTCGGACTCATGAATATTTAATAAAACACAATTTAATTTGCAAAGGCGGCATTAATCTAATTTTATGATCGACAATTGTTCTCACCTAAACTCGGTACATACCGACCAATGTTTGGCTGTTCCCAGAAAGTAGTTGATTTTCCACCCGAAGTACAACATTTTTGAAGCGGATGTCGATGGCGGTTCAGATAAAATGTTTCATTTGAGTTTACAAATTTATACAATTTTTTTTTGATAACAAAATAACAATAACAAATATAATCAGTAAATATTATAATGTGTTATTTTGGTAGAATGGGATTGCTATTTGACATAGATGAGGGCACTCAAAGCTACAACATCTCAAGTGGGGTATCATAAGGCTCGGTCTTAGGGCTCTCTACTATGGAACTTGTTGTAAGGCGGGGTGTTAAGCATACATCAAAAAAAAGTGAAAACAATCGCACATGCGGATGACCTCATAATGGTAACAGTGGCTAAACATCTAGATGACCTCTGGCTCAATTGCAATGATTGCATAAATGGTCTGCGTCAATGGTTTACAACAACGAGTTTAGAGCTAGCTGAACAGAAATCGGAAGTCTTGTGCAAAAGCGCTAGGAAGGTGGAAGAAAGGGTATCACTCCCCATAGGGGATTGCGAGATTACTTCACAGCCGGAGCTGATGTATTTGGGATTTGAAATTTAAGGAACACCTGATATATAGTTCCAGCAAAGGAAAAATATATATAATGCTCTATAGAGAATGATGGCCAACAAAGGCTGCGTACGGGCCAGTCGATGATTTTTAATAGCAAAAACAATGAATCCGTGATATTGAATGTATATGTACCAATATGGATACAGGCGCTGGACATAAAATCATATGCAGATCAATAACAGCAGTGTATAGGCTTTCAGCAATCCAAGAAATAAGTACTTCCCAAACGATATCAAGCGCTGCTGTTAAAGTACTAGCCAGCATGTCGCCTATTGACATTCAGAGGGACGAATTCGCGCGATTCTACCAGCATTTTTCTCTATAGTAGCATAGCATTAGTAATACCTAATCCGGTGTTTAAGCGGGTGAGAAGTAAGTTGGGAGTGCGTTAGGTTTAGCGGATGAAGGTTCCGTACTCCGGCTTTTGATGATTCCTCCTCCTACAGGGTTTGTGCGGAAAGTAATGGGACTAAGTCGATTTAAAAAAATTTATTGAACCAATCGTTTCAATTCTTTAAGACCTTTCAAAATAGGCTTCTTCTATGACGATCGATGCAGCGTTGCCACCGCGATTTCTAAGCATTGAAGGCGTCACGGAAGACATTCCACGGAATATCCTTAAGAGCCGAGGTGCATGCTGCTCGGATCTCCTCTGTCGTCTCAAAATGCTTGCTTGCTCATCGGCCTTTTCAGACTTTTCCTTTTCGTCATCTCTATTTATGTTATTCAAAAATTGGAGGCACTTTCAAACATGCTCAACAAGTGAACACTCTCTAGGTGCTCGGAGACAACTGACCAGCCGCTCGTTTGTTAACTAGGAACGCCCTCTACTGAATCCAGTCGGTGCGTGCACGCGCTGAAGCAGAGTCTCGGAGGAAGAAAATCAGTCCTATTACTTTCCGGATAAACCCTGTATAAATAAAGTCTGAGTGCTGATCACCCTCCAAATTTCGGCGCCGTGGATCGATGTTATATGGGCGCGAAAATCAAAAATGATCTATCCTCTATAATTGCTTAGATTTTTTCAATTCGTAGTCGTCTTTTCCGAAATATATCTATTTGTTTATATAAACAGAATATATTAAGTAAAATCAATGCACATAAAAAATAAAAAGTGTTGATCTGTTAAATATATCTTTATCAATCAATTTCATCCCCTTCAAAGTAATCCCCTCCCGATGCAATGCACTTATGCCAACGGATTTTCCAATCTTCGAAACACTGGTTGTAGTCACTTTCCGGGATGGCCTTTAGTTCCGTCTTCGCTGCGGCTTAAATCTCCTCTGTCGTATAAAAACGGTGTCCCTGGAGAGGCCTTTTGAGCTTGGTGAACAGCCAGAAGTCGCACGGCGCCAGATCAGGTGAATACGGTGGTTGCAGAACGATATGGGTTGAGTTTTTGGCGAAATGATCACGAATTACGAGGGCAGTATGGGATGGTGCATTATCGTGGTGTGAAGACCAAGAATTGTTTTTCCGCAATTCCGGCCCTTTTAGGCGGATAGCGTTACGCCAACGACGCATAACGTTCAAATAATATTCCTTGTTGACGGTTTGACCGGTTGGAAGGAATTCATAATGCACAACACCACGATAATCGAAGAAAACAGTCAATATGACTTTGATTTTTGAGCGACTTTGGCGCGATTTTTTTGGTCTCGGCTCTCTTTTGGCACGATATTCGCTCGATTGATCGGTTGTTGCATAGATCCAGTCTCATCGCCAGTTATAATGCATTTCATGACACCCAGGTAGACAGAAAGCATCGTTTCACACACTTCAACGCGACATCTTTTTTCCAAAAAATTCAATGTTTTCGGTACCAGTCGAGATTTGACGCCCAAAACATCATTAAAAATGGTATTGGCTGACCCTTTCGATATGCCGACTTCATCAGCAAGGTCTCTAATTGTTAATCGACGGGTTTTCAACACCAAATCTTTGATTTGTTGAACGTGAGCTTCGTCGGTTGAGGTTGATGGTCGCCCTGGACGCTCTTTGTCTTCAACACGTTCTCGGCCGGCACAAAGCATCGGCCACATTATTTTCTTTTCCTGGTTTATAATGCATTTTAGCGTTATGTTCGTCAATAAATGCCTTCCAATGTTTGATTTTTGCATTTGGGTTTTTATCTGAAATTGCGAACGTTAATGTTTGGAGGTCTGAGAAAATGTTTAAGTGTCTTACACCATAGAGATAGTTTCTAAGATTTTTGAATGCCCATACTATGGCCAAAAGTTCCCCCTCGTTCGTTGCAAAACTATGTTCATTTTCCTTCAAAGTTCTAAATACGAGTATCATCGTGATTGGCCTCCCTTCTTGAGATAAAACAGCACCCAAGCCATGATTAGAAGCATCTGTTGTCAAATCAAAAAGCTTTTTGAAATCGGGGTAATCGAGCATTACATCTTCAGATATCAAGATAGTTTTCATAGTATTGAAAGCTTCGTACTGTATTGAATCTAGTGTGATATTCACTTCCTTTGATTGATAAACACTGACTCTTCCATTTTCACCTTTTAGAATGTCTATCAAAGGTTTGGCTATGCTAGCAAAGTCTTTAATGAAGCACCTATAATAGCTTGCAAGTCCTAAGAATGACCTTAGACGGAATAAATTTTTTTGGACTGGGAAGTTTAGCATCGTATGAACCTTATCCGAACATGTTTTAATTAATCACATTACACATTCCCTACAATTCTAACTTCCTCAAAGTATTCTACGTTTTCAGTCCGTGTATTAGTAAACTGTTTTGTTATTTTATCCAACTTTTTATTATAATCTTCCTTTTGTGCTTTTAATGCAGCTGATATCGCTGCAGTAACAATAGCTGTCAGTTCATTAGTATTCATATTTATTTCGTTTTTATCCTTTAAAACTAATGTATCAAAAAGGTTAGCTAACTGAAGGTCGCACATCAACTTGAAGTTAAACACGTGGTTTCAAACGAAATAAATTTTTTCATATAAATATTTTAAAGAAAAATTCATAAATGTTTTCAAATAGTTTTTTATACGTTATATCTCTAAAAATACTGAGCAGATCACTTACAATTTTGTTTCCGTATTTTAACTAGATTGTTTTTTAACGCTGTATAAATGAGGCTTCTTAAAAGCCGTTGCCGTTTGCCACGTTGTGTTTTTTTACACTTGGAAATGTTTCTTATTCTCCTTCTTCCAATGTCACCGAAGGTGGAGAGTGTGCCTTAATTAAAAACTTGCAGCATACAGTTTATGTTAAAACTTGTTACTTATTTTATCTTTTAAGGAATATAAATTTAAGAATTTCTTATAATATTTCTTCCCATGCCTCACGTAGGGCGCCAGTTAAATTATATTATTTATTGGTTTATTCAAATAACGTTCAACTTTATTTTTCTTAGCTTTATGTCGACTATTCTGCTCGCAGTCAATATCCAATCTACCCAAATCCAATACGTATTGGATTACCGCTTCCCTCTCCATTGTTGTAGTTCATTCAGCAATTATTATTGTCATTCGAATTAAATCAATAACTATTTGTCAACTCTTCATTGTCACTCAAAGTGATCATTCTCCCAGCAATCAACGTTAAGTGTTATCCTCGTGATACTAAAATTGCATCAGAGAACTGATCTGTTGAGTGGGTGGCCATTGCAGCTTAACTTATACAAATGTACACATGTGACCTGGTCTACAAAAAGGGGGGCTTATGTGTCAAAAAAGTTTTTTTTTTTGTTTTTTTTTTTTTTGACACCTAAGCCCCCTTTTTGTAGACCAGGTCACATAATAGCAATTTAGCTCGAAGCATAAGAAGAATATTCGAAATTAAATAAATTGTTTCATAAAAGTGCCTTATTTATGTACATCAGATACATGTATATACATAGCTACATTGAGCATGGAACTAGACGATAGTATACCTCAGTTTTAATTTTTCTTTGAAGAAATTTTTATTTTTATAATTCAGAAAATTATTGACTTGAGAATTATTTCTATTATCTTATAATGAATAATTAATTAGTGATTACAATATTTTGTATATTTTTACTGGCAGCCGCAAATTATTCAAATCTCAGTTGTAAAATTCTAGTCTAAGCCCTCGGCTACTTCGTGGGAAAATTAACCTAAATAAATGCAGGCGCATGACCACACTGCAGCCATGTTTAGTATGCCCGCTGACCCGTTACTGTAATGTTAGTAAAAATATTATTTTTATGTGCTAGCATTGACTGTGAAAGCATAATGATGATGACACTGCCGCTTTGCTATTTTCTCTATTTAAGAAGTAGCTCAGCAAATCCGGTAAGCCAAATAGCCTTGGCGCAGCTGACACAGTTGAGCAGTAGGCAAACACGCATACACACGGCCACACATACGAGCAAGCATACGAAAATGACTCTCAAAGTAAAGCTTAACTAGAGGCACACATCACGCTGTGCAAATAACAAAAATTATGTTTACCCTTCTACACTCAAAGTAAATACACTCAAAGCCGAGCAGCAGGAGTTGGCCAGCTACCACATCGTCTGGTGTTGGTCTTATTTGCTACTACATTTTACTCACCCAGTCCGCTGCACAAAATACAAATCAGTATTGCTGCACGCGCAACAAAAACGTCAAAACGAATTATGTACTGGGCAGTCACGAAGGCAACGCTCAAAGGATTTTCGGACACAAGGCCCACACTATCTCCGACTGCACTTTGGTACATATTTTTGCAAGTCCATAGGGCTATATAACGCTGGCATATATACATATAAATATATATTCGTGTGGTATGCACACTCACACCAATATGCAATAATATTATGAAATACTCGAAAGCCTAGGCTAGAATTAAAGTGCGCTTCACCAATGACTGTGTGTGTGTGTGTGTAAAAGAGCTATGCGTCAGTCAGTGAATGGATCGGTGAGTGTCCAGGCGCATTTCGTTCATGCCTTTCAAATCAAGCACAAACACTAATAGAAGCTTATACGCGCACACAAGCAGCCACATTTATATGCACACACGCATACATACATATTTGGCGTGCACTTATTCCCTTTAAAAGCAAGACAAAAAAAGAACAAAGCAAATAAAATTCCACATTCAACGAAGTCATATTTAAATTCAAATTCAAAAGGGCAGCGTGCGTCTATATTGCCGACGAATCTACGAATAAGCCTAACGGACTAATGCATCATCGCCCTCAGCTAAATACTTATTCATGCACACACACACGCACATTTGCATTTATGGGTTATATTAGTTTGCGCTGGCATACAGTGCCAATTTATAGTATTTTCATTTTGTCCTGAATATAAAATAGATAACAAATAAATATGCAATGCCCTGCACGCCCAGTCCTGTTCTGGTTTTCAAATATGTCCCGCCGGCCTCGTTATCTGTATAGATTTTTATATCATTGAAACAAGTCCCATGAAATGCAATATAGTTTGAAACAATATATTTTAGTAGTTGGCTTATTTGATTTTGTTATTTTAAACACTATAATAATTTCTCTACTTCAACTGGTTTTGGTTCATAGATAAAATTATATGCTAAATCTTATACATTTTAGCTCTTGTAGAAGCCCCAGGGGTGATATGGTGACTGATGTCCAGTGCATACTGAAATTATGGAGGGCGCACTACACCAGCCTGCTGAATGGTAGTGAAAGCATAATAAGTAGAAGACGATGGAGCAGATGCTCGACCACAAAGAAGTGCGACCAGCAATTACCCGTCTGAAGAAAACAAAGCAGCGTAAACCGATGGATTACCGGCCGAGATATGTACTTACTGTGGCACCCGCTTCTGTAGAATATGGTAGGACGTGTCTTTATGCCTGGAAAATCAACAACTGACCAAATATTCAGCATGCACCAAATCTTGGAAAAAACCCGTGAAAATAGGATCGACACACACCACCTCTGCGTCGATTTCAAAGCACGAAAGGAGCTGTCTTTATGTCGCTATGTCTGAATCTGGTATTCCTGCAATACTAATACGATTATGTAAACTGACGTTGAAGAATACCAAAAGCTCCGTCAGAATCGGTTTCAGACTACCTTTCATGTGACTTCTTTAATCTACTCTTGGAAAAAATAATTTGAGCTACAGAACTAAAGAGAGAATGTGCAATCTTCTACAAGAATATACAACTGCTGACGTACGGCGATGACATCTCCATTGGCCACAAAAACTGCGCCGTTGGTTCTGCTTTCTCCTGGTTAGACAAAAAAGCGAAGCAAGTATGTAGGTCTGGTAGTAAACAAGGACAAGACGAAAGATCTCCTGCCATCAAATAACGTCTTTGTTGACAGTCATAACTTCGAAATAGTGGATAATTTCGTCTATCTTGGTTTTAACACCAAAAATATTACCAGCCTCGAAATCCAACGCAGAATAACTCTTGCCAACAGGTGCTACTTCGTCCTAAGTACGAAATTGAGAAGTGAAATTCTCATTTGACGAACAAAGACCAAGTTCTACAAGTCACATACTGCTGCATGGTGCAGAGGCCGTGGACGATGACAACATCTGATCAATCGCCGTTACGAGTTTCTGAGAGAAATGTTTTGCCAAAGGTTTATAATTCTTCTGCCGGTTCTTGACTGTAATGGTAATAATAATTATTATTTAACTATTGGATTTTAATAACAGGCTGTCAGACTACTGGAATCAACATCCTTCAAAGCAGTACTTGCTCGGCTGCAAAATTCTTTTGACTTAGAGATCAAGAGATCCACTAATTATTCTATGACCTCTTTCGCGGCGATTAGGTAAAAAACTAACCTAGCCTAGGTAATAAATATATATTATTTGTCTACAATCATGCCCAAAAAAACTATTACCTAACATAGAGCCGGTTTATGAATGTCTGGTTAGCAGTCATCTGTTATTTAAGTTTTGGTTAAAAAAGTGGATCTTTACCGAAAGAAGAATACTTGGTTAAGTTAACCAAAACTCAACTGACAATGGCTGCTAATCGGAACTTGAGAAAAAGGCACTTAATTTTTAATATTTTCACTTTACGAAAAATCTGTGCACTCAAGAGAGATGAGAATTGCTTTCAAAGCCCTTGTTCCATTAATTAATGTGGACTTAACCGTCTTGAGTACAATTATTGGAATCGTATGAGTGCGATTTCTTTTTATAATTTAAGGAACTAAATATTGATATTTTATCTCGATACATTTGTTTCTTTCCGTATTGAAGTTAAATGCAGATAATATGTAAGCTGCGTGAATCGTAATATTTGCCACTTCTTAAGGGGTATTCTAGTCTAGAAATTTAGAAAAATCGAAATTTTTTTTTTATATTTTCAAAGTTTAACTATTGAAGAATATGTGCGCAAGAGTATTTTTCAAGTTATCAAATTATTTTCGGAAACGGCATCCAAACTGGTTCGGCCGGAATTAATCGAACAAAAGACATTAGGGAAACTTTAAACGCGTTTTTCTCAAAACTGACTTTTTCGGAACGATACCCACGATTTCTCAGGTTCTGGAGCGATTTACTTGAAATTTTTATAGAGCTCTTCTTTATAGGCTTGTCTATGGTTGGAACTAGCCCGATCCCCATATTTTTATTTTTATTAATTTTTAAAAATTCTAAATAGTAAGAAAAAGTGATCCAAAAAACTTTTTTTCAGGCAGTTGCCATTTTGTGAAAAAAATTTTTTCCCACTTTTTCGTAGTTTTGGCCATTGCGACATTATTCTAGATTGATAATCTTTTTTCTTTTTGGTTTCAGATAACTAGGAGGGTTGAAATCATGGGCATGGTCACGTGGAAATTTTTAGAGACCCCCCACTTCGTCAGCTCATAATTTTTGAAGTTTTTTAGTTTTTAATTTTTTTTTCTACTCTTCTAAAATTAACAAGTAACTATTAAGAAAAAATGGATCGTAAAATATTAATTTCATTTTTTTTTACGACACTTTAAAAATTACCTGAAACTCATGCTTCTAGACTAGAATACCCCTTTAAAAACTGGACGAAAATCTTTTCATTCCATTCATTTCAGACAACTCCTCTACTTTAACACGAACTCAATGAACCGTTTGAAATAGACAGAAGCTTGGAAAAATTTCGAAAATACATATTTTAGTAGTTTAAAAGTACTTCACTGATAAAATGTTCCATGGTCAAATATTCAATTACTTATTGGCTCACTTTCGCAAGTGTACAACATACTATATATAGTACTCTAATATTGTTGTTGGTGGCCGCTTTTGCAAATAAATAGAAGATTTAGTTCGAAGAATTTTTAGGATTTAGTTATATTGGTTTTTACGATTACAAACATATTTTATTCATTGCGGTTTCTTATTTACTCATCGTAGTCCAGCCCACAGTCGTACACATGCTCAATGTGACGTCTTTCAATCTCCTCAAATTAAATTGACCCATGTCAGAAGCACAGTAATATTGAAACGGCTACGCTGCACAACCCTCCCCTCGCTAGCTATCACACCTCAGTCATGACTTTTTCTCTTGGCCGCAACACACACCAGGAGGATGTATTTTTATTATTGGCATAATAAAAGGCAACCGTCTGATGATGCAGATGGACCTGTAAAGAATGAATGCAGTGTACATACATATATGAATGTTAAATATTGTAGATGCTGTCTAGGGAGCTCTGCTATTTAAAAACTTTCTCTTTTGTTAACTTATATGTTTGCATGAGTGGTTGTATGTAACTCGACAGGAAATCCGCTAAAGTACAGTTTTAATTTGTGTGCATTGAAACATGTGTATGTATGTATGCGGATTGGATGATTCTATTCAATCGGAAATTGGTGATTCAACCACGTCGGTTTGCAGCCTGAAAGTATGCTATGCTAAAAGCATTTACCTTCTTAATTAACCGTAATACCCTGAACAGTGTTGCCCACTCTTAAGGTTTCGTCCGAAATTTTAAGACTTTTGGAGCTGCATTGATTAATGCAGTTATGCTTTCGCAGCATTTTGCAGAGTGCATAATAGGTTTTGTTCACCTAACAGTTGTTCTTCTCCTTCTTTATTGGCGTAGACACCGACTGACGGTTGTTAGTTACTCTAAAAATTTACCGAGATAGCTATAAGGATATGTATACATTTATATACATATATATTCATATTTACTAGGGCGGGTCGATTTAAAATCGCTCATTGCTCTGTAAAAATCGTATTGTAGGGATCAAAATAAGAAACTTTGCCGAAGGAACCATACCTCTAAAACGAATTTTGATGTCCCCCAATTTGGGTCGAACTTTTGGGTAGGGGCAAATTTTGAAAAATCCCACTTTGACCCTATTTAGACGTGCTCCATTTCAAAAAATCACCATTTTTGGCCTTTACATGAAAAAATCAGCTAAATGGCTATGTTTTTTCTTTATTTTTATCTATTTATTTATAATAATATCTATTTTTTCTCTTAGAAATTTATTTGGTCAGAACATATGTAATGAAAAAATTAATTTAAGTGAGTTAAAAAAAAAAACTAAAAAAATTATTGTTTGAAGTCTTTTTTACTTTCAAGTCTGGGCAATTTCGCCGGCTCTCCAATGTCGTCGCCATAACAGCCTCTACATTTTCCGGTATAACCCGTTTGGAAACGCTAGCTAGCAATTGAACATGTCGTTCCGTTCCTTGTATGTGTGATTTTTTGATCATTAAACGGTGATTATTTTCATTTAAATATTCTTTCAATATCGTACGAATGCTTCGCGTGAATGGTGGTTCAAATACGATATTTATATCATTCAAATTGATCATTTCCGTATAACTTTTGCAATTAAAGTTTATATCTGGTTTTTTATAAACTCTAAATTCCATTGGCTCGTCAACATCGGTTCGATAGCGTAGAATTTTCTGATGTTCACAGTCGCGCTTTTCTTTCCTATCATCAAACAACATTGATAACAAGATATTTAGAAGGCAAACAAACCAATGCAATGGTCTTTTACTATCAATTTGAATCGTCGTATAATTCCACCGTGTGGGCCAGTGGCTCACCGTCAGTGCATATTCCAATTAATGTATCCAGTGATATATTTTTATCGTTGAAAAAACCATTTAATTTGGTTGTTTTTTATTCAGCGGTTTCATGTTCCAGTCTTACGTAACCAATCAATTCAGAATTGGGTTCTCTCAAACAAGATGAGGTTCTTTTACCATACTAGTATAATACTTCTCATCAATTTTATCTATCGTTAAAGTATCATCTTTTCTGCCATCGAATGAAAACGCTAAAGATCGGTTTCATCTAACCGTTTGCGAAGCACTTCTTGTCTGTATTTCTCTTTTTCTCTGCGAACTTTCGATTTTCCCATGATGAGAGGTTTCCCATGCTTATCTTTAATTTTAATATCTTGCAAAAGAGCGGTTCCCAATGCTGATACTAGTCTGTCAGGCACACCAAATCTGTCACATACCAAGGCAAAGTTAAAACAATCGTATCTCTCTGTGTATTGTGAACTTGTGCTTCTATCCATATCTTCTTGAACCGGTGGCGGTGCGTATGTTGAATCATCGGGATCTTGGTATGTTGGCATTGATGACATAGACGTTGCTCCTTACTCTACAGTTTCCATCATAAATGCATTCATTGTTAGTCTTCTCTGATTATGTTGATCGTGCATGAACTCTTTGAGGCGTTCGGGAACCCAGCCGCATGCACATGGAGCTGCCTTCAAATCGCATTTACATGTTCCAATGTAAAAAATTGTTTCCAGAGATTTTACATACTCTGTAAATTGTTGGGTGTTGTTTCTTCTCTTGATTTGCTCTTGATACTTGTCAAGCAATTTATTCAATTTATTACATACACTTTTTTTCAGCATTATTTCCATACCAAGTTTTTCCCAAATTCCAATCAACTTATCTTGTACTTGAATAGTGAATGATTTATGGGAAAACTTTTTTTGTTCGCACGTTCGCTTAAGTAAAAATAATATCTCAAGATATCCAGATGGGTTGGTAAATTAAGATCAGTCAAATCAGTAGACATACCAAAAACAGTAACATCATGCTTGGGTATATGACTCATTGGGTTTTCGATAGTTGTTGATGTAGTTGCTTCATCTTGCGGTGTAGAGGTTGGTGGATTTATTGTAAACTTTTTGATTTGGAATGGTCACTTCACTTATTTTTTTTGAAATACCATAGTGGTTATTGCTTTAGTTCTCCACACTTTCAGAGGTAATAAGAATAAAATGGTAATTTCAATTCTATTTCAAAATTTGCCCCTACCCAAAAGTTCGACCCAAATTGGGGGACATCGGAAATCGTTTCAGAGGTATGGTTCCTTCGGCAAAGTTTCTTATTTTAATCCCTAGAATATGATTTTCATAGAGCAATGGGCGATTTTTTTTGCCTCCCTACAAATCGACCCGTAAAATCTGTCAATGTAAAATCTGTCAAACGAAAACACAGTTTTCGCTGAAAACTGCTTGAAAACTTACATTCCACTCATAATAGTCGGTGCCTTCTCTAGTATAATCGATGTTTTTGGAAGACTTGTTTTGCCGGCCCTAAATTGTCACATGATATTTGTTTACATTCCATATACAAATACAGCTGCTCACTGTTAAGGGGATTCTCTTGTTCTTGCCAAACCCTTGCACGGTGCACCAATTGCAGAATTTTCTTCTTGGTGCAACGGCACAACAAACACACCCAAAAATTTATTTGCAATGGCTGTAAAATATGTCAGACCAAAACCCATGTTTATTTTCGTGCCGTCATATATCACTAGATTCGCAATGGGCCTTGCATATTTCGGTATAGGATTTTTGCATTTTGTGTCATCTTGAAAGAGTAAGAGAATCCCCGTATTGATAGTTGTCAGTGAAAACTCAGCGAAAACACAAATTGTCGGTCCGAACGACTTACGTTCCACAACATACAAATGTGTTTTAAAAATGTTTTCAATGTCGGTCCGAACCTAGCATTAACCTTTAGAGTAAATAGGGATGGAATTTTCAAAGTGGCTGTGGTACAGCACTCTTGATATGCGGTTGTTAAAAAAAAAAAAACAAAAAATTAGAAAGAACTGTTACTTCAGTTGCACCGTAGCTACATATGTTTCCCTTAACAAATTTTTTGGGAGAAAAGGACACTCAGAGAGCAGCATATACAGACAGACGGGTGAATGGACGGACGGACGTGACAAATTTAATATTCATATACAATAAAATATTGAAAGTGTATAAGAAATTAATACAAGTAAAATTTGTCTAATGGCAAAACTTTCAAACCAGACTTACCTTCACGAGACTTTCCCCTACTTTTTTAAATAAAGAACACAGAAACTTCAAAATTAATATGGAATGATTATTATCGTTTGAAAGATATTTCCTTGGCATTTATTTTTTGAGGATAATCTCTTTCCAATAGTGGCCGCGGCTACGTCTCAGCTGATCCATCCGTTAAGTCCAATTTTCGATGAATCGTTCGAGCATTTCTCCTGGTAACTAGCAAATGACATGCATGATGTTTTGCTCCAAGAATCGAAGCGGGATTGTCCGCATAGACCTTAGACTTTACATATCTCTTCTTCTTCTTCTCGTTCTTTTTATTGGCGTAGACACCGCTTACGCGATTATATGCCAGTTAGTATATTGGTGTCAACACTTGTTCCAATATAGACAAAATTATCAACGACTTCGAAGTTATGACTGTCAAAAGTGACGTGAGAGCCAAGTCGCGGGTGCGACGACTGTTTGTATGATGACACGAGATAATTTGTCTTGCCCTAGTTCACTGCCAGATCTATTTTCTTTGCTTCCTTGTCCAATCTGGAGTAAGTAGAACTAAAAGCGCGGGTATTGAGACCGATGATTTATTAACATACGCCAGCAGCTGTACACTCTTATAAAAGATTGTACCTGCTCGATTAAGTTCTGCAGCTCGAATTATTTCCTCCAGCAGCAGATTGAAGAAGTCGCACAATAGGGAGTCGCTTTGTCTGAAACCTCGTTTGATATTGAACGGCTCGGAGAGGTCCTTCCCGATCATGACGCAGCTTTCAGTGTTGCTCAACGCCAGTTTACACAGCCATATTAGTTTTGAGGGATATCAAATTCAGATATCACGGCATAAAGGCAGAGGTGGTATGTGTCGATTCTCCTTTCACGGATCTTTTCCAAGATTTGGCGCATGATAAGGTCCAATCAGTTTGCTGACGGTGTTCTTTAATCTTGCACACAATACGCTTGATAGAACCTTATACGCGATGTAGAGGAGGCTTATACCACGGTAATTGACGCAGATTATGGGGTCTCCCTTTTTGTGGATTGGGCAGAGCACACTTAAATTCCAATCGTTGGGCATGCTTTCGTCCGGCCATATTTTATTAAGAAGCTCCGTATCAAATCTTCGCTGCCGTGTTTGAAAAGCTCGGCCGGCAATCCATCGGCCCCCGCCGCTTTGTTTTGCTTCAGAGTTGTGATTGTTATTCGATTGATCCTTATGGTCGGGCAATGGAACGTCTGCTCCATCGTCATCGCTTGGGGAATCGGGTTCGCCTTCTCCTGGTGTTATTTTACTGCCATTCAGCAGGCTGGAGAAATGTTCCCTCCACATTTGTAGTATGCTCTGGGTATCGGTTACTAGGTCACCTGCTTGGGTTCTACAAGAGTATACTCCGGTCTAGAAACCTTCTGTTAGTCGCCGCTTTTTTTCGTAGAATTTTCGAGTATTACCCCTGTCGGCCAGCTCTTCATACTCACGCATTTCGGCCTCTTTCATTTTCTGTCTGCAAAAGCCTCTCGTTTCCCTCTTCAACTCACGGTATCTTTCCCATCCTGCACGTGTTGTGGTGGATCGTATGGTTGCGAGGTATGCAACCTGTTTTCTCTCCGCTGCGGCACGGTACTCGTCCTCATACCAGCTGTTCATTTGCATTTTCCGAAAACCAGTGGTTTTGAGTTGTTGACGAGTGCTCTCAGAGAGCAGGAGTGCAAGTCGAGTAGAAAATCGTTCCGCTATCTGTTGTGATTGCAGCTTTTCGACGTCGAACCATCTGTGTGTTTGTACAGGTTTTTTTTGTGGACAGAGACGGTTGCGAATCTTGGCTGCAACAAGATAGTGGGCCGAGTCGCTGCTAGGACCTTCTTTACTGCGTTCTGACCGTGGACCATTCCAATCGTGAAAGCTAAGTCTTAAGATGGATGATGGTGTTGCGAATAGTACGTTCAGTTGGCCGATTATGTTGGCCATTTGTTGAGCGAAGAGCGCAAAACACATTCTTTACAGAAGGTGAATTTTCGTAATAGTTAGCCTTTAAAGATTTGCAAACGTTGTTCAGGCGTAAATCTTTCCATGATGAAATACCAAATAACACTGAACAAAAATGGCACGACAGCTTGACACGACTCACGAGTGGTCTGTCAAAAATAGGCTATTGAAAAAAATCTATATGCTATATGGACTGAAAACCCTTAGCAAAAATTTTGCGGAAATTTATTCTGGTACAAGTACTTTGATATCATTAACTTGATAAAAAATATTGGATTCAATATCATGATAGTCTTCTAGCTAAGTGTTAGGCTTCGAAGAGGGTTAGAGATTATTTGTTGTTAGCGGAATCTGACCGAAAGTCAACCCACATAAGGACCACTGACATAGTGCCAGTTGCAGCTCAAGTATTTTACGAACAACGCTAAGCTGAAAAGAAAAGTACTTGAGCATGAACATACATAGCAACTATCACTCGTAATATTTCCTTAACTCATAATTGTTACAAATATATATTACATATTTCAATTTGTAAGAGTGTACATATGTTGTACTACATTGTTTTTAACAGTTGTACTCCGGAAAGCAGTTCGCAAATTTATTATTCAAGCATTTATCCTTACCTTTTGTATTCCTACCAAACCCTCAATAGTTTTGCAAAGGCATAACCAGAAACCTGCAACTCACTCATATAAATTTTATGTATGTATGTATATGTTGCTCATTTTGCCGAGGCAATTTAATCCGTAACTTCATTTCAACTGTTGAAACGGAAAATTATTTTACTACTTCCTGTTCGCTTCGTTTTTGCCCGTTCATAGTGATTATTTGTGAATTGTGAAACAAATGAAAGTAGAAAGTTACTGCAATTCGTTTTTTGGCCTTTAGCCGTTTAATGCCGGCTACTGGCATTTTTTGTCTGCCCTTTTTTCGGTTGTAGGTACCTCCAACGATGTTCATTCAATAAGATACTTGATAAATTTATATTGACGCAATTTCTTTTTGTTCGTCCTTCTTTTAACAAATGAAATAATTTTTGTAGGTTTAACTTTTCTTTTGGATAAGCCACGATGGGCGTAACAATAGTTTGAAGCTGGGCATTTTATCATGTCCCGTTTAGCACCAACCCTTTTCTTATTTATTGTGCGGATTTCGTTAATCTAAAATTGACATCGAATGTCGGATGTTTGGTGAGAAGTGAATTGAATGGGTGAACCCATGGCATTCGTATTTTACGATTGAACTAAAAAAAATTGAAATTTGAATGATTAATTTTATTTTTCCATCGTAAGCGATTATCGTGTGTGTAATGTCAATAAAATACAGTATGAATGAAAGTCCGACAAAGTGGAACACGAATTATCTGAATTGAGGCATCAATATTTTTTTCGAAGGGAAATTTCAAAACTAAGAATGCACTCGAAATTCATGACTTAGTCTATCTGCCCTTCACTTAACTTTAATATTTCAAAATTCTCCAGCTGTTTTGCTGATATTTCCTGCATCTTTTCTAAGAAAGCATAAAAATCACTCTGCTTAAGTCAGTCCCATCCACCCACTTATCGATCTTAACTGGACGAAGGTGTATCGTTGGAGTCTTGATTCACGGTCCAATTACAATTTACAGACCCGCTAAAACACCCGTTATAACAGAACATAACATATATCCTTTAATACGACGACAGCATTTGATACCTTACTGACTTGAAGTTTTCGGAAATGGCTAAAGGCAAACAGATACTAAACATCGTTCACGGAGAGGGTTAAATTTTTTGATATCTTTTTTTTTTTTTGATATCTCAAAATTCCTGCGCTGGATTTCTGACGAGACATAACAATGGTGTTCATACTGGTTCCAAGATAGACGAAATTATCTACGAAAAGTGACGTAGGCGATGACAGGGTATAGTTCGTCTTGCCAGCAGCTATTCACTCCCTTAGAAGATTTACTTTCTCGATTAAGCTCTGCAGCTCTAACTATTTTCTCCAACAGAACTGAAACCTGTTTTGGTATCGAGCGGTTCGACTCCTTCCCATTCCTGACGAAGATACAATCGGGTGAATACTTACTCTAGACCCCATATAAAACTAACTACTAGACTTTTTGTTTCTCAAAACACTTTAGAAAATTTCTTTGGAAAAGGCGAAATAAAAAATTACTTCTATTTATACGCCGACTTTCGAGACACTATAGATTCCTACATAATATTTAAAAATCTGTCAACACAATGCATTTCATCACACACTTCGGATAGTGCGAAGATCCGTAGTCAATGATTTTATGGAACTTTTTATACAAAATTATATAATATACAAATATAATAAAAATATAAATAACTCCTGTTTGCCTCAAGTTTCACTTTTTCATTTGTCCATATTTGTTTTCACTCTGAGCGTACAGTTTTACATTAAACCGCAACAGAGAAATTTTTATATTTTCATATTAATTCTCCACTTCCATGGCTATCGGTTGGCAGTTGTCAATTGCGAATGCACTAAATGGTACATCACGGTTCACTCAACTGTGGTTGACAGTTTTATTGCAATTATACATGGAAAATAAATACAAATAAAAATTCAATTGCGCCCTGCAGGCAAAAGGCGCGTTGTAAAGAACTTACTTTACACCCAGGTTTTAAGAAACCTACATCCGACTAAACAGCTACCTATATATTTCACACACTAACAATTTAATTTCTATTAATGAATATACTTATAAATTTTGTGCTAGTTTAAAAGAAACATACAAATTCTTCAGTTACAGCCAAAAGCCGTACTAACATACCCGTAAATTTGTACCGTGAAAAGGCGAAGGTACAAAAGGCCAGTTCAAGTAATAAGTAAATAGTAGGAAATGAGAAAGTTTTTCATATCAGTACATTTCATACTCGAAAGAATTTAAAGCTTGTGATCCAACATTGAATAACATATTATATTATATTTAGATAATTCAATATAAAAGTTATTGCTATAAAATAATTTCTTTAGTACCTGTAAGTGGTGATAAGTTTTAATTTATCCTAAACATGGTAAACTTAAACTAGACATTTTTTAGAGAATGTTTCCTCATTAGTGACTTCGTTTATGCTTACTTTAGTTGTGCGGATACGTCCGGTTTTCGTCATTTACGGGAAGTGTTGATTTTCTTCATAAAAGAAATCGGCATCTAAAGCACGTCGGAAAATTCAAAAAGTTTACGGAAGTAATGCCGCAAATGAAACAACATGCCGGATTTGGTTTAGTTACTTATATTAGATTATTTCTAACCTGATTATTATCCGGAGTATTTTGAAGAAAGAGATAGGACAAATCGTTCCACTTTATTACAAAAATTCATGTTCTGTTTCCCGCGCTCCGCTCAAATTATGGTCAACATACTCGGCCTACTGAGCATACTATTCGCAACAACGTCACTCACCTTGAAACCCAGCATTAATTATTAGGCAATATTCGACCGAATAGACCACGTGAAGAAAATATAGCAACCGTAGCTGAAAGTGTACACGAAGACCGTGGAGAGTCGATTTGGAGCTGTTCGCTGTAACTCGGCCTAACGTATGGAACGACTTGGCCCATTTTCCGTCGAGATCTGAAATTCAAAACGTAAAAAATACAGCTTGAATATTAACTAAAACCTCCCGACCTTACCAAGCAACATCGCTTCGCTCTATGGACTCTTGAAAATTTTCAAGAAGATCCAACGTTTTCGAATCAAATTTTGTTTAGCGATGAGGCCCATTCCTGGCTTGATGTGTATGCAAACAAGCAAAACTACGGCATTTGGGACGAAAATCTACTTGTAGATATTCAAGAGCTTCCATTTTATCCAGAAAATGCAAGGGTTGGTGTGGTTTGTGGGTCGGTAGAATAACCGTTCGATATTTTTTCAAAACTTATGCCGGTGAGAGCATAACCGCCAATGGCGACCGTTATGACGCCATGATAACCAACGGTTTGATGCTTGAAATAGAAGTTCGAATCTCGGCGGCATTTGGTTTCAACAAGACGGGGCCATTTCCTACACATCGCATCAATCCAAGGATTTCGGTGAGCAGATAATTTGTTTGTGTCGATCAATTGGCCAACAAGATCGTCTGATATTGCACCGTTAGACTTTTTCCTGTGAGGATCGAAAATTGGACTCAACGGATGGACAGCTACCCCGGCCAGCATTTTCTTTTGCCAAGGAATTTTCTTTTGAATGATAATAAACATTCCCAATTAAATTTGTAGTTTCTGTATTTTTACTTTCAAAAAGGAGAATGAATGACCCTTTAATATAACCCACGTAAGAAAGGGCTAACTTAAGGTGGTAGTGAAAAATGTATTCTCCCTCGAAGGCGATAAAATATTCTCAGGTGTTGAAAAAACCTTTTATGACACAAGTAATCATACAACAATAAAAAATATTTTACCCTCGTATTTTTCAATGATCAACACTTATTTGTATATTGAAGGTCATAGACTCAGTTATGCTCATTACTACATTTTGCTTCATATCCGAGATATTTGGTATTAAAATCATCTTAAAATGGGATATCCGTATGTGATATAAAGTCATCATATGTGACTAAATTTAACATATTTGGTATATGAGGAAAACATCGAAAAGAAATCATTTATTGAGGAATAACAGTCATATACCATGGATCTACCCAGACTTCATTCATATTCCCAGCTAAACCACATTATGTTTATGAAAGAGTTGAAATATCACATTTGTTAATCAACATAAACGACATAGAGGAAATCATTATATGTGTATTTGGACTTGGAGAAATGTGGACTGATTGCATTAAGTTCTACCCCTTATATGTATTAGGTAAATGGGGGCTAAGGGTAGTATTTACCCCATTTCATCCATCTTTGGTATTGCAATTTATTATTACTCGGAAAACAAATTCTGTGAATTTCAATAAGAAACTTCTCAGACTGATCGTTGTACGGTACAAAGCCTCTTTTAGAATTGCAACAGATTGACCGATATTTTCGGTAAAAATTAGCTAAGGACCACATATTTAGTATTTGGGGCCTAGAACAGCTTTTAATCAAGTTTGACCAATTTTAGACTAGAGACAGCGTATGTGCGTGATATTTGTATAACTTTGTATAAGATAAAGCGAAAAAATCACATGAAATTTAAATTTTGTCATAGAGAAAGCGTTGTTGTGTGCCGATTTCGCTCATTTTCACATATGTGATATATATGATATAGGAATACAAGGGTAATGATATGTACCGAATTTGGTTAAAATTGATTAGCTAGTTCCTCAAATATGGGATATCACCTAAAAGCAGCCGGCGCCACGCTCAATTTCATATTTTGAAACCCATCTTGGGTGTAATATTTATTATTTCCGGCGCATTTATGTAGTGAGGTATCACCGCTATATGAGGAGGGAGCTTGGTTTTCACTTTTTTCACACTTTCGATTTACTAAAAATATTTGTCATGAACGAATCTGGTCGATCTAGCTTTATGGGCTTAGGAGGCTTGTATATAAAACCTATAAAAGGTGGGTCATGTGCACGCGCAAATATGTGGATAATGTTACACACCAAATTGGGTCGATCTTAGTCGAGTAACATTCCTGAGACAAAGGTGGGCGGTGCAACGTTCATTATAAAGCTTATCAAGTCTTTAAGCTGGATCTTACATATGAAAATGTGTTTTATAGGGAGTAATTGTAGAACTTTTTCCTGAGATATGGAGCTTTCCATAAAAGAGGGCGGCTCCATACCAATGATGCGAGTGGTTGTTATTTTTTATTCCTCCATCTTTGCTTTCAATGTATATAAGGAGAAGCTAGAAGCACCTTTTCTCAGAAAGTTTGGTGGATATAGATTTAGTGGTTTTGAATATATGTTCGAAACCTGTAATAGGAAAGAACTGATCTTCTACAAGCAACTAATATTGGGCACAGGTAGAGAAACAGATTAGTGAAATCAATTCGTATCGATAAGCTAACTCTTGGTTAACTTGAAATCGACTCTGAACCTTATGAAAGTCGAATATAAATATTACTATAACATACCCTTGGGCAACGTGTCGAAAGAGTCTAAAGTGGATTGTGTAACAAACAAAAATATAAAAGCTTAGTCTTAACAAATAGAAGTATCATTGCAAGCATGTTTGCAAGCCAAATAATTATTTCCTTTCAATCCTTTTCATGGTACATTTTTGACTGAAAAAAGTGTGCATCTACTACCCCTGAGTTATTGTGTCAAAAATTATTACATTTTATTTTCAGTCGTTGAATGAATAAATCTAAAATATTCAAAAATCCAAACATTTCTGAAGGTAAATAATTTTGTTTCAAGAAATTTGCCACTTTATATTGAAAAAATGCTTAATCTTCATTAATTAGGGAGCATATAATAAGGTAATGCAGTCTTCACAGCATCCACTTGAACGGCTTGCGAGCCGATTTGGTATACGCTTAACAATGTGTCGTCAAACTCATAGCGATCAAGTGATGGAACGCATTGGGAAGCGTGAAATTGTCGGCTACGGCTGGAATGGCTCGCCTTGCTATCATGACCGCTTAGATTATCCGATGCCAGCAGTGCGTTTCCGAGAACCTGACCCTGAGATATGTGCGTTGCGCGAGAAAGAAACCGGCGATTGGCGGAAGTTATCCATAGACGAGAAGAAGCAACTTTATCGTTACAGCTTCCGTAAAACATTTGCCGAAATGAAAGCTCCTACCTCCGATTGGAAGTTTTCTCTAGGCGCAGCTTTGATTGCAATTTCGATTGGTATATGGCTATCACAATCTTATGCTCATGGCGTTTATCCAGAATATCCTGAAACTTTCGATGAAAAACGTCGTAGTGCACAATTAAAGAGAATGATTGCGCTGGAGGTTAATCCCGTTACCGGATTAGCTTCCAAATGGGACTACGAAAAGGACCGCTGGAAGTAAATTGTTTTGATAAATTTATACTTTAAGTCACCCAACGAAGGAGGCCTTAATCGCCTTATTTTGTCGCGAACATAAGAGCCATTGTTTTTTTGCTTACCGTAATATGGATTAATTGGAGAATGCTTTCACCTACGAATCTCAAATTAAAAATTGTATATCGAATATAGTCAAAAGTGTTTCATTTATTTAATAATTTTGAAACATTAACAGCGTAAGTACTTTACTTTTTAAAGTCTGTATAATATATGTGTGGGATTACTAAATTGCCTAACTGCAATATAAATTGGTAACTTTCTCTCCGTACTAAATGTTAAATTACGCCAAGCCACAAGTACTCCTCATGTGATATAGCGCAATTTTCCTAATCATACTACTGTGCCCAAAAAATACATTAACATTGTATTTATTTTGAAAATTCTTAGTTTATTCTTCCAAATCAATTTCATCCCATTCAAAGTAATCCCCTCCCGATGCAATGCACTTATGCCAACGGATTTTCCAATCTTCGAAACAATGGTTGTAGTCACTTTCCGTTCCGTCTCCGTTGCGGCTTGAATCTCATCTATCGTATAAAAACGGAGTCCCCGGAGCGGTCTTTTGAGCTTGGTGAACAGCCAGAAGTCGAACGGTGCCAGATCAGGCGAATACGGTGGTTGGGAACGATATGAGTTGAGTTTTTGGCGAAATGATCACGAATTACGAGGGCAGTATGGGATGGTGCATTATCGTGGTGTAAAAACCAAGAGTTGTCTTTCCACAATTCCGTCCTTTTTAGGCGGATAGCGTTACGCAAACGACGCATAACGTTCAAATAATATTCCTTGTTGACTGTTTGACCGGTTGGAAGGAATTCATAACGTACAACACCATGATAATCGAAGAAAACAGTCAACATGACCTTGATTTTTGAGCGACTTTGGAGCGATTTTTTTTGGTCTCGGCTCTCTTTTGGCACGATATTCCCTCGATTGATCGGTTGTTTTAGGGTCGTAAGCATAGATCCAAGTCTCATCGCCAGTTATAATGCATTTCATGACACCTCACTTCGACGCGAAGCCTTTTTTCCAATAAATTCAATGTTTTCGGTACCAGGCGAGATTTGACGCGCTTGAGGCCCAAAACATCCTTCAAATGGTATTGGCCGAGCCTTTCGATACGCCAACTTCATCAGCAAAGTTTCTAATTGTTAATCGACGGATTTTCAACACCAAATCTTTGATTTGAGCTTCGTCGGTTGAGGTTGATGGTCGCCCTGGACGCTCTTCGTTTTCAGCACGTTCACGGCCGGCTTGGAACTCACTATACCACTTGCAAACATTTTTTTAGACATAGCCTCATCACCAAAGGCCTTCTGCGCCATCCTCAACGTATCCGCAGCAGAAAATTGATTCCGTAAACAAAATTTAATGCAAATTCTTTGCTCAACAAATTTCGACACCGCGTAAAACGAAAAACTCACTTTTAGCAGCTCACAAAGCGACACATATCTCAAACACTAATGAATATTTTCACATGAAATTTTACATAAATGTGACTGACAGTACTATCAATCAAAAAAAAAAAAAAATTCTCCAAATCCTTCGACGCGCGCAGTTTAAATTCAAATGTCACCGTATATTTTGTGCACAGTATATAACTTTAAATCCTAAAACTTTTTAAAAAATTTAAAATTGTAATTGGTTTTACTAATGGGACTCCACCTCAAGCTAATGGTTATTGTTTATTTGTACAGGACTATAACATCTAGTTTTACCTTTTTTTTTAATCTACCTTTGGGACTCGTTGTATGGAATTCGTGGTTCTATCAATGCGTTGAATATTTATTATTTGGATAAATCTTCTTCCTCTTCTTAATTGGCGTTGGCACCGCTTACGCGATTATAGCCGAGTTAACAACAGCGCGCCAGTCGTTTCTTCTTTTCGCTACGTGGCGTCAATTGGATATTCCAAGCGTAGCCAGGTCCTTCTCCACCTGGTCCTTCCAACGGAGTGAAGGTCTTCCTCTTCCTCTGCATCCCCCGGCGGGTACAGCGTCGAATACTTTCAGGGCTGATGTGTTTTCGTCCACCCGAGTAACATGACCTAGCCAGCGTAGCCGCTGTCTTTTAATTGGCTGAACTATGTCAATGTCGTCATATATCTCGTACAGCTCATCGTTCCATTGAATGCGATATTCGCCGTGTCCAATGCGCAAAGGACCATACATCTTTCGCAGTAGAAAACTCGTAACGTCGACTCATCGGTTGTTGTCATCGTCCAAGCCTCTTCTCCATATAGCAGGACGGGAATTATGAGCGACTTACAGAGTTTGGTTTTTGTTCGTCGAGAGAGGACTTTACTTTTCAATTGCTTACTCAGTCTGAAGTAGCACCTGTTGGCAAGAGTAATCCGGTGTTGGATTTCCAGGCTGACAATGTTGGTGGTTTTAACACTGGTTCCTAAATAGACGAAATTATCTACAACTTCAAAGTTATGACTGTTAACAGTAACGTGAGAGCCAAGTCGCGAGTGCGACGACTGTTTGTTTGATGACAGGAGATATTTCGTCTTGCCCTCGTTCACTGCCAGACCCATTTGTTTTGCTTCCTTGTCCAGTCTGGGGAATGCAGAACTAACGGCGCGGGTGTCGACGCCAGCAGTTGTACTCTTACAGAAGATGGTACCTTCTCTATTTAGATCTGCAGCTCGAACTACTTTCTCCAGAAGCAGGTTGAAAAAGTCGCACGATAGAGAATCGCCTTCTCTGAAACCTCGTTTGGTATCGAACGGCTCGGAGAGGTCCTTCCCGATCCTGACGGAGCTGTGGGTGTTGCTCAACGTCAGTTTACACAGCCGTATTAGTTTTGCGGGGATACCAAATTCAGGCATCGCGGCATAGAGACAGCTCCTTTTCGTGCTGTCGAAAGCAGCTTTGAAATCGACGAAGAGGTGGTGTATGTGGATTCTCCTTTCGCGAGTCTTTTTCAAGATTTGGCGCATGGTGAATATCTGGTCGGTTGTTGATTTGCCAGGTCTAAAGCCACACTGATAAGGTCCAATCAGTTTGTTGACGGTGGGCTTTAATCTTTCACACAATACGCTCGATAGAAGATTATATGCGATGTTGAGGAGGCTAATCCCAAGGTAGCTGGCGCAGATTGTGAGGTCTCCTTTTTTATCGATTGCACATAGCACACTTAAATTCCAATCGTTGGGCATGCTTTCGTCCGACCATACTTTACAAGGAATCTGCTGTATGCTTCTTACCAGCTCTTCGCCGCCATGTTTGAATAGCTCGGCCGGCAATCCGTTGGCTCCCGCCGCTTTGTTATTCTTCAGGCGGGTAATTGCTATTCGAACTTCATCATGGTCGAGCAATGGAATGTCTGCTCCATTCGATTGGAGAATCGGGTTCTCCTTTTCCTGGCGTTGTATGTTCGCTGCCATTCAGCAGGCTGAAGAAGTGTTCCTTCCATAATTTAAGTATGCTCTGGGCATCGGTGGCTAGATCACCTTGGGGGGTTCTACAAGAGTATGCTCCGGTCTTGAAACCGTCTGTAAGTCGCCGCATCTTTTCGTAGAATTTTCGAGCATTACCCTTGTCGGCCAGCTTATCAAGCTCTTCATACTCACGCATTTCGGCCTCTTTCTTTTTCTTTCTGCAAATGCGTCTCGCTTCCCTCTTCAACTCTCGGTATCTATCCAATTCCGCACGTGTCGTGATCGATCGTAACGTTGCGAGGTAGGCAGCCTGTTTTCTCTCCGCTGCGACACGGCACTCCTCATCGTACCAGCTGTTCTTTTGCACTTTCCGAAAACCAATGGTTTTGGTTGCAGCTGTACGTAAGGAGTTTGAAATGGGTCCCGTTCCCTCATACCGAGTTGTTGACGAGTGCTCTCAGAGAGATTTTTTTACGTGGCGGTTCCCAAGCCCAGCGCACAACCCTATGCAGGGAATGTGTCGCCTCCTCACTTTAGCTCGCCTTCAAACGGATGTTCTTAGGCTACCCAGAGGATACTTGGTCAAAGACCGGAGGTCGTGAGCTGCTTGAGTCATATGTAAAAGAATCGTTTCTGGCCCCTCCAAAGTGAATGGCGATCAGAGAACTTTCCTCACTTGCGTGAACTTCTGACATGACCAATCCTCCTAAATATGTCAATATATCCTTGGATAAATATGTCAATATATTTATGTACATGTGAATATACGCATCTAAATATTCATATCGTTACCTAAAATGCAAAACAAAGTAACATCACTTTTCAAAAGTTTACAGGAGTAGGAAAACGATATAACAGAAACTACTCATTTTGAAGCAAAATTTGAGTATTGGTTATAAAGTGGTTATATCTGTTAATGGAAGCTGAAAATTGTATGCTACATATCGTCACCTAAAATGCAAAATAACGTAAAAAATTTTCGGAAATTTACAGGGGAAAGAATGAAACACCTTATAAAATAGAACGTGAGTGAAACAAAACTTAAATATTGGTTAAAACCGGGTTATATCTAATAGCGGAACCTTAAAATGTTGAATATATATACTTATATACATGTGGATCCTAACCAATGAAACACTCAATTTTGAATTTTTTGATCATACGTTATTTTGCATTTTAGGTGACGATATGTAGGACATACATTGTGCATTGTAGGCACAGTGTAGATAGTGAGCCAGCTAAAAAAACAATAAATATGTTTGTGCACTGTAGGTATAGCATAGTTAAGCATCAAACTAAACAGGAAATATAACAGTTTACAGAAATCCCATTTTGAACTGCAACTAGACAGAAAATATGAAAATTATGACATTTAGCTAAATACTGAACGATTTCCTAATGGGGATTGTGTTATTTGAGTAAGGCTATTGTACTATAGTATGTATAATACAACTGTAAAATTGTGTCTCCACTGTTTGAGAGTTGAGTATGGCAACGGATTTATATTTGTTGCCAGTCATGTAGTAATGTGTTGACAACCCAAAAAAAGTGGCAGCTGACAATTTACGATTAGCAAAACTGGAGCGTTACATGACAGAACAAAGTGCCTCCATTATTGAACCATATTTTAAAAATAATGAAAAAATGGTGACTGATTTTTCGAGCAATATCATCTTGAGCGATGAAATATTTATCAACTTGATGGGCTTGTTAGTCGACAAAATTTCATCTTTTAAGGTACTGAGAGCCCACATGTGATTGTAGCCACATGTGATTGCCGAAAAACAAATACATGCAAAACGAGTCACTGCTTGGTGTTCATTTTTCGTTTGGAGTCATAATTGGACCATACATTTTTGAAAATGAAGCTGTTCCAGCACTGGAACTGGTGTTCGATTTCCCGACATAGAAACCCAGTGCCTTTTGCCGTAATTGGATGATATTGATGTGGGGAATAAGTGGTTGCAACAAAACGGTGTTACTCGTATAGGTCATATAGCCCGTGAAACACTTCAATTACTGCATGAGGCATTTTCAGTTCGTGTACTCTCTCGTTTTGGCGATCAGAAGACCGTGTTGTTCAATAACATTATAGTATGTCTTTTTAAGGTGTTATTTGCAACAAGCCCACAACCACGCTTGGTTTAAAGGAGGAAGTTCAGATTAGTCACGGAAATTTTCGACAAAAGAGTATGTGTATGGATACAAGATATGCAAAACAAATAAATACTGTGCTCACTGCTATACGAGCAAAAATTGTACAATTGATCCTAAGTCGCGATGCAATCTTACTTATCTAACAAGCGCTATCCGAGTGATATCCAGGGGAACGAATTTGCGAGATTGGAACAGTTTCCAGAGCCGTGTGTAGGCGTAAAAAAGAGGAGAGAACCAAAACCATCAGAAGGTGGCCTCAACCTCAACCTTAACCAAAGGAGGCTGGACTCACAGACTAATTCCGGACATCCATTCGTGAATAGATGGACAACATGGAGACCTAGACTTTCACCTAACCCAAATACTGAGAGGACATGAATGCTTCAGAGCTAACGATTCCATCACGATCTTAGTCCGTACTGTTCGACGTATACGGAGTGCATAGAAGACTCTGAGCACGACTTTTTTCAATGCCCAAGTTTTTGAAAAGTAAGGGAATACTAACACCACTTGGCAATAGTTTTTCGGTGAACAATTTTACAGTAATCATGTGTCAGTCTTCTGGTAAATGGAAAACTACAGCTCGGCTCTAATTATGACAAAACTTGGACATATACTGTATATTAGGCATCAGTCAGCCCGTATGATACCTACATATATGAGAAAGACTAAGCTCTTTCTCTCTCCCATTAAGTAATACGGTGGCTCCGTGGGACAGATATGAGCTGTGATTAGGTTAGGTCTAGCAGATTAAAGTTCCGCACTCCAGCTTTCAAAGCTTCTTCCTACTACAAAAAAAAGTATGTGTATGGAAAGCCTATCCTACCCTATGTACTTTATGATTCAATAAAAAAAAAATGCAATCTAAAGTCTAAAAACAATGTTTTCTATTTAATTCCGATTCCGCGGTAATTTTGGGACACCCTTTAGTTAGTAACCAGTTGTTTTGCCTACAGGGTATGAATTTAATTCTCACGTTTTTACGAATTTATTTGTTTACTTTGACCTACTGATTTAGTTTATACCCAACAAAAAATGCAGATAAAAGCGGCAAAAATAATCACAACAAAAGAGCAGGTAAACAACATGAAGCGCAATAGTTTACTAACACAACAAAAAGATAGAAATAACAAATGAGTGCAAATATACTTCGCGCTATCACTATCGTGTGCATGGGCATGTGCTCTTTAAGTATTTTTCGATAAGGAGTTATGTTTACACGCGAATTCTCAAAGAAATATTTTTTGAATTTTAAGTGCAGACATACTATACATACATACATATGTAAGTAATTACATCCACTTCAATTGCTATTGAGCGTGAAGTATTTCAGGGAATCGTGAAACGTGGTCGAGATCTTTCTTTGGAAATGCGAAAGCTAATCCTAGTATTATATCTGGGGAAGAAATATTTGAGGGCAATCGGAGAAATAGTGGACAGGTCGCACAAAATAATGCAACAATGTGAAGCATTATAACAAAATATGGAGAAACTGGTAAATTTGGCTATGACATCATATAATCCTAATACCAAGAGAACAACGCAAGGTACAATACAATATGCTTGTAGTAACTTTTGTAGTCTCCAATTAGAAAATTCGCTCCGCAATCAATGAAAAAAACTGTCCACAAACAATTTCTAATTGCTTACACAATGCTGATTATGATGAAAAAGTTGCCCATCGGAAACCAGAAATTTCTGGTGTAAAATAAAGACACTAGACTTCGCCATGCTTCTCTTCGATAAGCTGTAGTCGTCTTGGGAGAACGTCATATTCAGCGATGAATCAAAGTTAAATATTTGCGCGCATAACGGTCCACCAAAAGCCTGGAATATTTGGAGGGTGTATGTCCGCACCTGTGTGAATGGTTTGTATCGAAGACAAAATGGAAAGGTCTAAGTTCGGGTGTAGGCGAACAATTTATTCTCTAGCAACTTGCAAGGATCAAAAGCTAAATATCTTTAGGTGTAGGCAATATTAAAATATACACCTACCAACTTTATTACTCGACGAAATCGTGAATAAATGAAAAATGAAATTTTGTATCATATTAACTAATTTTGGGGTCATAGACTCCCTTAGTTCTTTTATTATATTTTACTTCCCCTCTGCAAAAATTATACTAAAATCATCCTCAAATGAGATAAAGGAACATATGTGATATAAACTCAACAAAAAGGGTAAATTTAATGTATTAAATTGATGTGGAAAACGTTAACTAAAAGGATCAGAATCAGGCTTAAATCAAAGCCAATTCAATTATATTGAGCGCCAAGCCGTCGGGATCAAAGCCAGGTTGCCAAATATCTCCCTTCCGCCTTTCTGTCTTTTGAATTTCGCGGCTATGTATAAAGCTCCACAGAGCTCGTATCTAGCAATACTATACATCTTTGAAAGGTCTTGACATAATCTACAAAACGACGCTGTGCAGGATTAGTTTAGATATTGCGTCCAACAGTTATAGACGAGTAAGCATGGCGTTCACTAACGCCGAAATTCGCGCTATTTTAAAGTTTTCCTTCGTCAAAGGCAAATCCGCTAGAGAAACGTTCCATGAGATTAATGGTGTTTTGGGAGATGGTATTCTATCACTTCAATCTGCGGAGAAATGGTTTCGACGAATCAGAGCGAGTGAAAACGACACCATGGATAAGCCAGCCGGCGGAAGATCTGTGACGACGAGTACCGATCAAATCATGGAAAACATCGAGTTAGACCGGCATGTGGCACCTCGTGGCTTCGCCCAGAAAATGAAAGTTAGTCACCAAACCATTTTAAACCATCTGGAGAAGGCTGGATACACAAAATAGCTTGATGTTTGGGTGCCGCACGATTTGACGCAAAAATACCTTCAGGACCGAATCAACGCCTTCAATATGCTGCTGAAACGGAACGAACTCGACCCATTTTTGCAGCGAATGCTGACTGACGTCGAAAAATAGATCACATACGACAATATCAAGCGAAAACGGCCGTGGTCGAAGGCCGGTGAATCGTCCCCCACAGTGGCCAACCGGGATTGACGAGCAGGAAGGATTTGCTGTGTGTTTGGTGGGATTGGGAGGGAATCACCCACTATGAGCTGCTCCCATATGGCATGTCGCTTAGTTCTACTATCTACTGCGAATAACTGGACCGCTTGAAGCAGGCGATCGACCGGAAGCGTCGCGAATTGGCCAACAGGAAAGTTGTAGTGTTCCACCAGGACAACGCCAGACCACACACTTCGTTGATGACTCGTCAAAAGCTACGGGAGCTTGGATGGGTGATTACCACTTGTTCCTGTCCATGACAAACGCCGTTGTTGGTGTAAAGTTGGACTCAAAAGAGCCTCGTGAAAAGTGGTTGTCTGAGTTCTTCGAATAAAATGGTGGAGGGCTTCTACGAAGGGGTTATGAAGTTCCCGTCTAGATGGAAACAGATTATCGAACAAAACAACGCATATTGGAACTAAATCTGATTACTGTTAAAATTTTTATAAACCATTGAATAAGGAGCAAAAATCGGATATTTGACAACCTAATACGTTAAGGTGTAAAATCAATCATATAGAGCAAAGTTAGCCGGATTTTCGAAAATCTTGATATTAGTTATATAGGGGCTGGGTCAAGTTCTCGCTAAAATTTTTCTGTTTTAGGCACAAAAATACACCGTTATGAGTAAACAACGCTCTGTTATTTTCGTTGGGATAACTCACATATTGTTCGATATATGCGGAACAAAGTCACCCCGAAGTTCGAAAACCTTTATATTAGGTACATATGTATATCGGAGTATTAGGTATATTGACATGCAGATAAGAGAAAGACTATCCCTTAATTGTAGTTATATGTATCACACATTGACCGATATTCCCGATCAAAAGTCAACTATAGGTACCGGGGTCTAAATATTTGGTTGAACAGTTTTTATTGGATTTAAATAATTTTTGCTCAAAAGGACACACTAAGGACATTATTGGTGGAAAGTATTATTCCGTCATATTAATTGCTTCTTGATTTTTGTACTGGAAACTGAACGAATGAAGTGGAATTAAAAGTTATGGTAGGCGTGGTTATTGTCCGATTTCGATCACACAACGTGACATAGGAATATAAAAATAATGCCACTTACCAAATTTTTGTCGAAATCAGTTGGTCGGATTCCGGGATATGGGACTTCACCAAAAAGGGCGGTGCCACGCTCCGCTCTCATGTTATTTCAGAGGTAAAATGTAATGACTCTGCCGTATTTACTATTGATTTATCGCGCTTTTAGTAGTTTTTAACAATACCGCTATATTTGGAGTGAGGGGGTAGTACTCGGATTTCATCCATTTACATACAAACACTGTCGGTAGGAGTTTTTAGAAGATTTGTACTCAGAAAATTTGGTTGTTGTAGCTTTTTAGAGGGCGGGGCAAGCCCACTTTTTCAAAAAAACAAAAACTTTCCCACAGGTGCCCCTTGCTGCTGCGATCCTCTCTACCAAATTCCAGCTTCATATCTTCATTGAGTGCTCAGTTGTGGCACTTTATATGTATGTTTTCGGTAAATGGCGATTTGTGGATGTGGCACAGGTCCGTTAACGCCCATCTACGAACTCGAACTTTTTTGTACTAGGGATCCTACATTCCAAGTTTCATCAAGATATCTTAACTTTTACTCAAGTTATAGCTTGCATGAGTTGCAAGAGTTTAAAAAAACGTGTCCATTTTATTAAAATATGCATCACCCATTTTAACCAACATAAACGGTTTAAAGTTAGATGAAATGAAGTCATATTGCCGCAGAGAAATTGCAGGCTGACAGTTTGACATTGCTCAGATACTTGAGAACATTTCTTCAAAAATAACTCACACACTGAACGACATATTTGACATAAGGTTTGTTATAAAAACTAAAATCATTATATAAAATACTAGCAGCCCGTCCCGGCATCGCGCGGGGTAGACAATTATTTATTTTTGGAAATTTGGATATAAAAGACTTTTTTCACAAATAAAAAAAAATCCCACAGTTATATTTGTATGTAAGTCTGTTTATGTTCAATTTCTTTGATGGTTTAAGTGGCGGGCACTTTTGAAAAATTAAAAAAATAAAAATAATAATAATCAAAAAATTAAAATAACAGTAATAAATAATGCATTCAGTCGTTTTACATATAAGTAAATAATAAATTATTAAAAAAATATATTAAATAATAATATTCTTTAAAATTTAGCGTATAAAAATATTATAAGTAAAAGTAATAATTACAAAAAAAATAAAAAAATAAAATAAAAATACTAATTATAAAAAATTTAAAAAACTAAAAAATAATAATAACCAAAAATTAAAATAACACTAATAAATAATGAATTCAGTCGTTTTACATATATTTTTGCCACTGGACGTGCTTAATTCTGCTAAATAGCAGCGACAACGTCGAATTCCTTACTTTGATTCTATCGGCTCTGTTAGCTGCCAAATCGAACATCATACAGAATTCAATTTACACCTTCTCTATACTTTACTTTCTCTGGCCCGGTGCGCTTTTCAGAATGCATCACCAACAACGGCCACGGCGCTATGGCGGTTTTGTTTACTTTTTGAATTTTTTAATTCGTAATATCTTTTGAATGGAAAGTCCAATTTAAAAACTATTTTATAGGTAGTTAAATGGTCTTGACCATAAAATATTTTATTTGGACAAGGATTAATATAAACACATAAATGGCATGGTTTGAATTTGGTTAGCATTTTCATTAATGTTTTAAATGAAAAAAGTTCTTGTTGTGACATAACTACAATAGTTGGACATATGCTACCGCGGAATTTTTTGTAGACATTATGATGTTCTTCAATATTGTTGTACATTATTTTGTCCTATCGCTAATATGTAGTTTCGGCAGCGCATTCGACGAAAGACATTTTAAGACTAATTTTTCTACTCCTTCGGTTACATTGTTCAAATTTTGTCAAGGTTCCCCAATCTTTTTTCAAAATGAAATGTAGCCTATGTCAAACCGGAAGAATGTAGCATTCTATTGGTAAAAGAATTTTTTAAATCGGCTTAGTACTTTTTGAGCCTATTTATTACAAACATACAAAAATAGGTACAAATCTTTCCTCTGTAAAATATTAGTATAGATAGTATATAGAAGTTGGGGTAATTCGTATATATATGTATATGGTAAAAGGTCGGCCGGGAATTTGAAAATTCTATATTGGGTATGTATATGGGATTTGAGGGATCGGATAAATATGAATCAGCCCATTTTTGACACAAGGGTATATTATTATCTAACAAACATTTCTTCAAATTTCAATTATAATATTTTACAGATTAACCAATATTTTCGATAAAAAGTTGGTAGTGGGAACTGGAGTGCACATATTCGGTATTTGGGTACTTTTAGAATTAGGATTAAATGAACGCATTTTCTATATAT